>PIJE02005617.1:0-5000 GCA_002895965.2 Coryphaenoides rupestris
AAAGAAATGAATTCACTGTATATGCAAGTCTGACTGAAGGCAATTAGAGATATGCATCAGATTCAAAGTATACGGCTAGAATGTATGTGTATGTATGTATGTATTATTATTAGTATTATTATTATTACTACGAGGGGATCTAACCTCTAAAAGAGATCAACCTCTTGCTAACTATTTTGCTACTGTGATAGTTGAGTAGCAGTGGTAATCACAGCCTTAAGCTTGATGCCTTATCGACCAGTAAACCTTGGCGCGGGAGACGAGGCGGCGAGGGCACTTTTTCATTTTAATCTATTTCTCGAGTTACACTATAGAGGGTTTTATCATTTAGTTTTTCGTTTTTTCTTCCGTTTGTGGAAATGATGGCTTTGGCGAGGTTTTCCAACACCGCATGCGGCAGAGAGGCGACTTTTGGTTTTCTGAATTTCCTCGGTGCGGCTTTCACCAGGAGTACATCTTTGTTGCTTTTCAGTTTCAAACCCTTCAATAAAAACGCATTGCTCTGCCAACATGTCTCCCTCCTGTGATTTAGTTTCTCTCCTGACGTTCACAAACCACAGCAAAGAAGCCATACGTCTTTCAGGCATTTATTTGGGGCAATGGATCGTGTTCAGTTCAAGAGAAAATCTAGTTTAAGGCACTTAGTGGGGCTGAGAGGTTCACGAGCTTACCTTGTAACCCAGAGATGTGGGCAGCGTCGCCCGGCTATTACTCCCGATAGGCCGAAGCCACAAGTGACAGACCGTGTGTCCAGGAAACAGGTCGCCTATGGTCACCACGGACCGAGGCGTGCAATGGCCCACATTCCCTAATGACCCAACAGCCCATATGTTGCGATGCGTCGAATCCTATTGCATGCAGCGATCCGTCACCATAACACACAAGTCAATGGTAATTGGATAGACTCAGATGTGAGTAAGGGAGATTAAATGTTATTTGTTTTTTTGCCTCTGCTGACCTGTCCAGTGGGGCACCATGAAGATTAATAGCTGGTGTACAAAGAGCCTAAAAATGCTAAATGTTTGAACGCTGCCAGTTTGTTGTTGGAGGTTTCTGCGTTTTTTGGCAATTTAAATTTAGAGGGAGCACATTTTTAATTGTGGCAATCTGTTGGGGCTTTTCAGTTTCTTTTGTGTGCCGAGTTTGAGTTTGTTTCCCATTTTACCAGATGTAGCAGTGAAATGTATCCTGAAATGCGTCCAGGTTTGGAATAAGCACCAAGTCATTCATTTAATTTGTGTTTGTTTTACGTTGCCACCCAGGCATCGATTAACACTCGCTGGCTAGCCGAGTCGTAATCGCCTCTAGGGACCCGCAAGTCATTCCCAGTTCTCCCAAGTGGTAGTGATGTCACCTTTATACGTGGATAGCAATCACCAGCCATCACAAACTACTGTACTCATTTTAGCAAGCTTTTGTGACTGCAGACTGCAGAGTGAATGTGAACAAAATAAAAGAAAATGTAATATTCTTCGACAATATACTTGATTGTCGACCTCAATTTCAGAAAATATTAATATGATTTATAAATATAATAATTCACTGTTGGTCATCTCCGCCTCCTGTAGCACTGTCTAAAGCACAGACCCCACTAATCCCTACAGTAGATGTATACAGCTGGGTACATACCCTACTCATCTGTATACAGCTGGATACATACCCTACTCATCTGTATACAGCTGGATACATACCCTACTCATCTGTATACAGCTGGTACATACCCTACTCATCTGTATACAGCTGGATACATACCCTACTCATCTGTATACAGCTGGATACATACCCTACTCATCTGTATACAGCTGGATACATACCCTACTCATCTGTATACAGCTGGATACATACCCTACTCATCTGTATACAGCTGGATACATACCCTACTCATCTGTATACAGCTGGATACATACCCTACTCATCTGTATACAGCTGGGTACATACCCTACTCATCTGTATACAGCTGGGTACATACCCTACTCATCTGTATACAGCTGGATACATACCCTACTCATCTGTATACAGCTGGATACATACCCTACCTCCCCTCCCAGAGTAGATGTACCGTTTTCTTTTAACCGAACAATGGCGTTTACTCGGGTACAACATGGCAGTGAGTAAATCCATTTCAAAATTGCTGTTTAAAGAGATTATTTGAGTGCCAAGTTGTATGTCCACCGTTGGGCACGTGGCCAGACGCTAATTGCTGTCGCTAGAATATACTGGGCCATGCTAGCAGCAGCAGCAGCAGCCGCCGCCGCAGAGTCCATGACGCTGGAAGTTTGCCGTAGCAAAGTAACTCTGACCTTCAGCGAGCGAGAGAGATTTCCAGTTCCTCCTCCTTCTTCTTGAGCCGTACAGCTCAGAATATGCATGTTGCACGCTACTTATTCTGAAGGGTAATGCGATCACTTTACGCACGGGCATGTTCATTATGTTCCATAAATAATGCATGATCCCACTCTGAAGAAGAAAGTCCTCGCTGTCTTTGTTGTATCTGATGACTGCCGAGTGTCCTGCTGGGTTTGTGTGTTCTCCGTCGTGTGTTCCTCGCGCGAAGCTCCCAGGGTTCCGCAGCGGCTCTTGAGGTCATCGCCGGGGAATCCGTCGGACCCTTCGTGACAACGCTTGGGAAGTGAACACGTGTGCCTTTGATCGGTGAACGGGTTTTCCGTGTTTTTTCAGAGAGGGAAATAAAGGCTTCCGAGTCCAATAATCCAAAAAAAGATCTTCCTATGTCCTTTCCTAACCACTTCTCCTTAACCTTGATAGAAAACGTCAAGAGGGCAAAGGAAATACTGTGAAGGACTTACAGGAGCAGTGCTAAGAGAATCCAAATGTCCTGCCATGACCCTTGTCTCTTATTCCAGGACGCTCCCTGGGCATCTTTGTGTTGTGTACGCCGTTCCTCTGGGAGCACTGGAATCTACACTTCTCTCGCCTGAACCTCCTCAACGGGAATACCGGATAAAAATGTATTAAGCGTTTACTGCAGAGCGGAGGGACCAGGGGGACCCATGTAGCACACTGTATCAGTGATGGATGTCGGAGAATAGAGCGATTTATAACTCTTATTTTAACAAAGTTTTAAATCGAAGCTCCTACAAAACAGCCGCTTTTCAGGCGAGGACAACTTTCCGGATAACAGATGATGTATCGGTCCACATTGTTTTAACGCACTTTATATTCCGTTCCAGGATGATTGTTTTGAAGCTGTTTCAATGTTAAAAAGTCAAGTTGGTCAGAGATAAAGTTTAAAAGTCTCAATAACGGAAGAAGGAAGCAGAAGGTTAGATCTTTGACAGTTTGTTCCAGTGTTCATGTGGCCGATTTCAAACATTTCAGTCTCAGTTTCTCCTACTTCGCTGGGATTGATGAATCTGATTTAAATCAATGTATTTAAATTCCACTTGATATCATGAATTGAAATAAAAACAACAAAACCTTTTGCTAAAGTAGCCAAGCCAAGATAAAACTAAAGTTTGTAACGTCTTTGGATACTGATTTGAAAAAGAAGTAATCTGAATCAAATAAAGAAGAACGAACAAAAGGAATGATAAAAAGAATAAAGAATAATATGAAGAATTAAGAAAATAAAGAAAAAGGTCAACTTTCAATCAGGCTTAATCCCTTGAAATGTCTGGAGTCTCTCCACTGATAAGCATTCGGCCCAAAGCTACACTGATAAGGTAAAAGTAGACCTCAAGTAGACCTCAAGTAAGTGAGAAAATGTTATTTATATACCACCTTTCAAAACGTAGGTTACAAAGTGCTGAAAAACGCTTTCATCGTGGTTGCTGCTCCTCCAGCTCAGACCAGTCTGAGCTGGAGGCATTCACATTCACAGTGTGACCTTCACAGCATGTGTGTGTGTGTGTGTGTGTGTGTGTGTGTGTGTGTGTGTGTGTGTGTGTGTGTGTGTGTGTGTTGTGTGTGTGTGTGTGTGTGTGTGTGTGTGTGTGTGTGTATTTGGATCTTTATGGGGCGGCAGTGGCACCGGAGGTACGGCGGTTGTCTGGCAACATGAAGGGTGCTGGTTCGATACCCGGTTCTCCCCAAGCCAAGTGTCGAGGTGTCCCTGAGCAAGACACCTAACTAATTGCTCCCAATGAGCTGGCTGTTGCCATGGTTGACACCGGCATCAGTGTGTGAATGTGCGTGTCAATGGGTGAATGTGAGGCACGAGATGTATTATTAAAAGTATATTTAAGATTCCATGAAATAACATTGCTTTCTATATGCTAAAATTAAAGTTGACATTTATGTATTTATTTGTTCAAATAAGTAAAATAGCGCGATACTCCGACAGCCATCACTGATATAGTGTTGGGTCAGTAACACGGGTCTCCCAGTCCCTCTGCTCTGCAGTGAACAGAAATACATTTTTCTGGTATCCCGTGCCCACTTTATCCAATCAGGCGAGAGAACTCCACAAAGAGGCGGTCCTCTGTGTGTTCACGGGCAGGCAGGCAGGCAGGCAGGCAACATGCATTTTTATTTTGTTGCTTGTTTGTTGTCTGTTTCTCGACTTGTTGACTGACAATGGTGGAACAGGCAAAGCTACAAATGCCATGCAGCGCTCCCAGGAACGGCTTACACAACCAAACACAGAAAAGAAAGTAAAAGAAGAAAATAAGAAAAAAAAAGGCCCGCCAGCAGTAAGAGACCAGAGTGATGAGAGACCATACAGTGATGCAGGGAGGAGGAGGGAGGGGAGTCAGACGGGAAGGTACTGAGAGTGCCTTTAAGGCTCCTATACCCACCAGGGGACAAAGGCGACAGGTTTGATAAATAATATCAAACCAAACTGGACTCTACTGTTAGTAGAGTCTTCCTGTGTGTATCCATGGTGGCTAGCGGGGACCACCACTAGAGACTTGGCCATGGCAAGTCGCCTCCGAGAGGTCTTCTAGTGGGTGGGAAGCTTCACCTGATGTGAAGTGAGTCTTGGCTTTGACTTGCCAACTTATGTTCATCCTCTGTGTTTAAGGGTGCTCTGTCAGACA
>PIJE02005617.1:10000-18123 GCA_002895965.2 Coryphaenoides rupestris
TTGGGGGGGGAGTGGCGTCCCTGATTAGGATGCCCCCCGGGCGCCTCCCATTAGAGGTTTTCCGGGCACGTCCAACTGGGAGGAGACCCCGGGGCAGACCCAGAACCCGCTGGAGAGATTATATATCTCGTCTGGCCTGGGAACGCCTCGGGATCCCCCAGGAGGAACTAGAGAGTGTGGCTGGGGAGAAGGAAGCCTGGGGGGCCCTGCTTAGCCGGCTGCCACCGCGACCCGACCCCGGATAAGCGGACGAGAATGGATGGATGGATGGATGGATCTAAATAGGATTCTAGATACAGCTATATGGTTCTAGATATGAATATAGATACAGCTATATGGGTCTAGATAGGACTCTGCATACAGCTACATGGATCTAGATAGGACTCTAGATACAGCTATATGGATCTAGATAGGACTCTAGATACAGCTGTATGGGTCTAGATAGGACTCTAGATACAGCTGTATGGGTCTAGATAGGACTCTAGATACAGCTGTATGGGTCTAGATAGGACTCTAAATACAGCTGTATGGATCTAGATAGGGCTCTACATACATGGATCTAGTTAGGAATGTAGATACAGCTACAGTATATGGGTCTAGATATGATCCTAGATGCAGCGGTATGGATCGAGATAGGACTCCAGAGATACAGATACTGTATCTAGGTCTAGGTAAGTAAAGTATAGTAAAGTATACCTGCGAGGCAAACCAAGATTATAGTCATTGATCCCCGCTTCTGTGCTTGTGTTCATTCAATCACATGCGCATGTACACACACACACACACACACACACACACACACACACACACACCACACACACACACGTGCGCATATCCATACGTGTGCGTGTGTGTGGATAAAGGTGAACGTGTGCGGCAGGATCTTATATGGAGCCGATTACGTGGGGCAAGGGAGAGGCCTCACAGATATGATATTCGTTTCTACTGTTTACTGCATGCTGATGGGTCTCCTGGGTTGGTTTATATGAAGACCATCGTTTACGTCAAGACGCTGCAGCTTCACCCCCACCCCCCCCCACCCCCCCCCCCCACCCTGTATTATATGAGGTAGTGAGAAAAACAACCGATATTGAGGGATACTTTATAAAGGTAATCCGTTCTCGGTAGTATCGCCGTAGCCCTGTTAGATTCCGATCGCTCCAATTCAAGTTATCTTTAGTGTTCTGTTGCACATTCCGCTGAGCATCGCCACTTTTCATTGCATCACTGTGTATCCTGTATATGTGTATGTGACTAATAATGTTCTTGAATCTTGAGTGTCATTGCTATCGTACAAATCTCCACTCTCGTAAACTAGATCTGCAAAAATTACAGCTTGTCCCTGGCAAAGAAAGAGCAATATTTTACGGCTGGCTGTATTTTCCATGCCACCTTTTTAGTGTTACATTGTACCTTCCATGTTCTTTCCAAGTTTTGCGTACATAAACTGGCAATACCGACGTTGAGATGACTTTTTTAATGTCAAAGTATATTTTCATCACGTTTAGAACAGACTTTCTGATGTGCCTAATGCTGCTGGATTTGTAATAATCATTTGTGTGTGTGTGTGTGTGTGTGTGTGTGCGTGCGCGCGTGTGTGTGTGTGTGTGCGTACGCATGGGTGTGTATGTGTGTGTGTGTGTGTGTGTGTGTGCGTGCTTGGAATGGGTTGACTAGCGTGCCCACCGGGCCTACTGTGATCAGTGGTGCTCATATCTCGTATGTGTGAAGTGTGTGTGTGTGTGTGTGTGTGTGTGTGTGTGTGTGTGTGTGTGTGTGTGTGTGTGTGTGTGTGTCACGATAGTGTCGCCCCCGAGGCAGAGTGCTGGTTGACAGCCAGGCGGAGGGCTGATTAATATCATCATCATCATCATCATCATCATCATCATCATCATCATCATGATAATGATAATGTTCTCCCCCCCACCTGTTGCTCATATCTCATATGTGTGAAATGTGTGTGTGTGTGTGTGTGTGTGTGTATGTGTGTGTGTGTGTGTCCATGTATGTATGTGTGTGTGTGTGTGTGTGTGTCCATGTATGTGTGTGTGTGTGTGTGTGTGTGTGTGTGGTGTGTGTGTGGGTATAAGTGCCCAGCGTTTAGTAACATGTTGCGAGGGGCTGTTAGCACCGTGCCGGGGAGCCGTTGGATGAGGGTGGTACAAGAGGAGGACACACAACATGTACGTATACAACATGTGTAGCCATGTGGTCATCGGGGGCATGTTGTCCTGCTGTCCTGCTGTGCGTCTCTCCTGCTGTCCTGCTGTCCTGCTGTCTTGCTGTCTTGGTGTCCTGCTGTCCTGCTGTGCGTCTCTCCTGCTGTCTTGCTGTCTTGCTGTCCTGCTGTCCTGCTGTCCTGCTGTCCTGCTGTCTTGCTGTCTTGCTGTCCTGCTGTCCTGCTGTCCTGCTGTCCTGCTGTCCTGCTGTCCTGCTGTCCTGCTGTGCGTCTGTCCTGCTGTCCTGCTGTCCTGCTGTCCTGCTGTCCTGCTGTGCGTCTGTCCTGCTGTCCTGCTGTCCTGCTGTGCGGCTGTCCTGCTGTCCTGCTGTGCTTTAGTGCTGATGAAATAGCCGTGATCAGGACCATGGACAGTGCTGAGACAGCTCACAGCTTCCCGCTGAGCGATGGGAACCAGATAACCACACATCAGTGCCACCAGTACGAGGGTGCGGCCATCCCTGTCGTGGTCGCTCCACGGAGATTGTGCATTTTCTCTGTATTTGTATTTGGTTTTTTTCAACATCTTGCTTGCATTTGCTTGTTGCTTATTCGCCTATTTGCTCACATCAATCATTAAAAACAACTCATTTTGCTGTAAAAGAGTGTAAATAGTGTGGATATTCTGATTCTTTCCCTTCAATTGTGATATTTGTGATATTTGTATTGCATTCTGTTGCACATTCCGCTGGGCATCGCCGCTCATTTTTCATTTCACTGCGTATCCTATATGTGTATGTAACCATTCAACTTCTTGAATCTTGAATGTGAGGATGTGAGCAGTATAACATCACAATACACACAATAGAGACACGTAACTAACATCACAATACACACAATAAGAGACAGTAAAATATCACAATACCACAATAGAGACAGTATAACATCACAACTACACGTGATTAGAGACAGTAAAATATCACAATACACACAATAGAGACAGTAAAATATCACAATACACACAATAGAGACAGTAAAATATCACAATACACACAATAGAGACAGTAAAATATCACAGTACACACAATAGAGACAGTATAACATCACAGTACACACAATAGAGACAGTATAGTACACAATACAATAGTATAATACACTGCTTGTCTGAATACTCAATAAGAAATAAGGCTGATAATGAATAAATAATCCCAGTGTTAAGACCGCTGGTAGTAATATATATATTATATATTGTATAAGTGCAATATGTTGCTTTTAACATCTCACCTCTCAATCCCTCTGTCTTCCTTCATTTGTATGCTTTTAACGTCTTAATATGACCTTTTACTGATATTTTGATTCATTTTTATTCCTGTATCTTCCTTTTTTTATATCCATTTTTATTTCATTTTATAAAGTGTCCGAGTACCTAACAAAGTGCTATATAAATAACATATACGGTGATCATACTTGGGTATAGCAGAACACTGTGTTAATATTGTTACCAATTCCACAACGACACACAAGACCTCCCTTGACCAATCACCTTTCACCTTTATGGCCATAAAGCAGTGGAACAATTTTCCAACAGAATGAATGAACAACACAACACATTTTCAAACTTCTTCCCGTCTAACAAAACAGTGGATACGCACACAGCAAAGTTGTACACGTTTCTAATTAGTGTTGTTGGTTGGGAGGGGGTGTAGGTGTATACTCGTTTTGATTACCATAGTATTTTTGTTACTCTTTTAATGTATAATTTTCGGTGGGTGGAAGGTGGGAGGTGGGAGGAGGGAGGAGGAAGGTGGGAGGAGGAAGGTGGGAGGTGAGTCCAGCATCACTGTGGATGTCCGGCAGCTGCATTCATAATTCTCTCTTTCTCTGCAAAATGGTCGACTATCACCTTGTGTGATTTGTCGAGCGCTTCTGGAACTTTTCCAGACAAACAATGTGGTTCTGCTTGTCTATCTATCCTGAGCCCGGTGATGGCAGCTGCTTTACTACCGTGTGATGCATCGCACCTGCCTGCCTCTTTGAGGAGTGGCCTGTGTGTGTGTGTGTGTGTGTGTGTGTGTGTGTGTGTGTTTGACTGATGTTAGTAGAGTCGTGTTGTTGCTGTTTTTGGACTTGAAACATGATCCATCAGGCCAGACTGATTACTGTCTCTCTCTCTGTCTGCCTCTCTTCTCTCTTCTCTCTCTCTCTCTCTCTCTCTCTCTCTCTCTCTCTCTCGCACTCTCTCTGTCTTGCACACACACACACACACACACACACACACACACACACACACACACACACACAACCATATATGTCATGGAGAGTAACTTAAATATATATTAAAAAGAGAGAGAGAGAGAGAGAAAGAGATGTTGCCATGAGGGTGAGAGAGAGATAGTGTGCAGAGAGAGAGAGAGAGAAGTGAGAGAGAGAGAGAGAGAGAGAGAGAGAGAGTAGACCCCCTGCTGTCCGCTGCCAGCAGGGGGTGCCATGTTTACCTCATCTCATCCCCAGAGGAGGGGATGGATTTCCACAGACACACTTGCTGGAAGGAGAACAAGGAACTGTGGAGGGAGAGGGTGAGAGGGAGGATGAGAGAGAGGGAGGATGAGAGGGAGGGAGGGAGGGAGAGGGCGAGAGAAACAGTGCGTGAAAGAGAGATTATATGATTATTATTTTATATCTTGTGCCGTATTTTACTTCTTGTGTTTTGGCAATGCGACTGTACATTTTACATGCCAATAAAACCCTTTGAGTCTTGAATGTTACGAGAGAGGAGAGACAGACAGACAGAGAGAGAGAGAGAGAGAGAGAGAGAGAGAGAGAGAGAGAGAGAGAGAGAGAGAGAGAGAGAGAGAGAGAGAGAGAGAGAGAGAGACAGAGAGAGAGAGACAGACACAGAGAGAGAGAGAGAACAGACAGACAGACAGACAGACAGACAGACAGACAGAGAGAGAGACAGAGAGACAGACAGACAGACAGACAGACAGACAGACAGACAGACAGACAGACAGACAGACAGAGAGAGAGAGAGAGAGAGAGAGAGAGAGAGAGAGAGAGGAGGGAGAGAAAAAAGGGAATGAGAGAGAGGGAAATAGAGCGAAGGAGAGAGCGAGAGAGAAAGAAAAGGGAGATGGGGAGTAAAAGAGGCAGAGGCATAAATGGATGATAGAAATGAATCTTTGTGTGTTATGAATGATGTTATGAATATTAGATGCCATAAACAGAAACACATTTTTGCAATAGAACACATTAACATGCTCGGTAAAGTTTATTGTAATAGCGAATTCCTAATCTAAAATGAGTTTAGATTAGTGCTTTTTTAAAAGGTAAGATAGGAAATTAATTTGCAGAATTCAATAAAAAGAAAAAAGTGTTAATTATTTATCTGTTTGACGAAGTGCTTTAGCACACATTGGGCACATTCAGGGCCACCCTCTATATATTTGGAGAGAAAATTAGGTCAAATCTGCCATCTTCTATACTCTCTTTAATGTAATTAACTCATTTTCATACAACTTTAATCCCGTAACATATGACCTTTCAGTGGAACTTAAGAACCAACCATATTTGAACTTCAAAAAGGCAATTTTGCAATCAGGGGCTGGTAAGCTAAGCCTACTTTAAAAGTCGACTCAGAGTAGTTTTTGCTGTTTCTTGTCTTCTCTGTCGTCGTTGAGGTGTCTCATCGATCCCATGTCTTCTGACTCTCTCATAGTCGCACGCCTGCATCGCCAAGACAATCAACGGCGCTGCTTTCCTCAAATCCCGGCTTAGCTTTTTCATTTGTACTCCAGGAGCAGAACGACTTGACTCCTCCTGAACACTTTGTCTCCACACTCCACGGCTCTGACTCTGAGCCCCGTCGGTGTTAGGCCTTCAGTCTCGAGTGGCGTTTTTCCTTTTATCACTTATTATATTCGTGTAATCGGATTTAAGGTAAGAACCGTTATTTCGGGGTCTCTGGGGATTTTATTTTTCCCCCATTTTACATTTTTTGTTGTATTTTTTGTTGTATTCTTGTATTTTTGTATTTTTCGGTATTTTTTATTCAATTCAATTCAATTCAATTCAATTCAATTCAATTCAATTCAATTCAATTCAATTCAATTCAATTTTATTTGTATAGCCCTTAATCACAAGACAGTCTCAAAGGGCTTTACAGGCCAGATTGTTATGGGCCAAACGTGATTCATGACACCCCCCTAGCCCAAGCCCCCCTAAGGGCAAGAAACGACTCCCTTAATTAACAAGGAAGAAATCTCGAGGAGGAACCTCAGAGTGGGGGATCCCTCCTTCCAGGGATGGTTCAGAGTGCAATGGGTGTCATACGGGCATTTAAAAACAGGGGTAACAAAGCATGACAAAATGCAAATGACAGAGTGCAAATAACAAAGTACAAATAGTAAATGAAATAGTAATAATAATAATAATAATGTGATGGGGTGCTGGCTGGAGAGCAAGCTGGTAGCCGGCAGGTGAGGTGGCCAGGTATCCAGTCACGATCACAGCAGCACTCTAGATAATGGAGACAACATGAGGGTTAGATGGAGCACAGTAAGCAGAAAACATACAAGTAACCTCAGACCTAGTACCCATCGGCAGCTAGGGTAGGCTAGTGCTAACGGTATTGATTTAGCTGTAAATTAGAGCTGAGGGGCACTCCTAGCAGCCAAAGGCGAGGGTAAATAGGTGGGTTTTTAGTCTCGCCTTAAATATATCAGCAGAGTCAGCCTCCCTGATTACAGGTGGCAGACTGTTCCACAGATAGGGTGCTCGATAAGAGAACGCCCTGTTTCCTGCTGATTTTTTATTTACTTTTGGAATTGATAAAAGGCCAGCTCCTGAGGACCGGAGCGGCCGAGAAGGACAATAGGGAACAATAAGGTCCTTCAGGTACGATGGTGCGGACCCATGCAGGGTCTTGTAGGTAAGAAGTAGCACCTTAAAATCTGATCTGGCATTTATTGGGAGCCAGTGGAGGGAAGTGAGAATAGGAGTAATGTGGTCAAACTTCCTAGTTCTCGTTAAAAGTCTAGCAGCAGCGTTCTGTACGAGCTGGAGGCTTTTTGTAGTAGAGCTCGGTAGGCCAGAGAACAGTGCATTACAGTAATCCAGTCTGGATGATATAAATGCATGGATGAGTGTCTCTGCGTCCGCAGCGGATAGCATTTGTCTGATCTTGGCAATGTTTCTAAGATGAAAGAAGGCAGTTCTGGTGATACTTTTGACATGCTGATCGAAAGAAAGTGTAGGATCAAGCAGAACACCAAGATTCTTGACGCAGGAGCTTTGGGCAATAGTGGATCCCTCAAGGCAGAGGGTGACGTCATCAAGTTGTGATTGTTTATGCTTCGGGCCGAAGATAATCATCTCAGTTTTCCCCGTGTTAAGCTGCAAGTAATTTTGGGACATCCATCTTTTGATTGCAGCGAGGCAGGATTCAAACCTTTTGGATCTGTTGGAGCCGGGGGGAGTCTTTTGATCCAATGGGAATGTAGATTTGGGTGTCGTCCGCATAGCAGTGAAAGCTAATGCCAAAGCTGCGAATAATATCGCCAAGAGGGAGCATGTAGATTGCAAAGAGCAGTGGACCAAGGACCGACCCCTGGGGAACACCAAAGCTTAAGTTGCAGTGCTTCGATTTTGATCCTTTGCAGACAACAAATTGTGTTCTGTCTGAGAGGTAGGATCTAAACCAGTGAAAAGCAGTGCCTTTGATGCCGACGTAGTGTTCGAGACGCTCAAGGAGGATGCGATGGTCAATTGTGTCAAAAGCGGCGCTGAGGTCAAGCAACACCATCAGGGAGCTCGCATTGCTGTCCATGCTAAGGAGGAGATCGTTTACCACTCTGGTCACAGCGGTTTCAGTAGAGTATAGGCTCCTGAAACCAGACTGAAATGGTTCAAATAAGTTGTTTGCCGTCAGATGATTGATGATTTGGCTAGCTACAATTTTTCCAATACT
>PIJE02005618.1:0-18120 GCA_002895965.2 Coryphaenoides rupestris
AGAGAGGGTGAGTAGTGTTGTTGTGGTCGACTGGTCAAAATCATCCCATGTGGATTAGTTTGACAGAGATTGCAATGTGTATTTCCGCGCTTTAGGAGGAATTGATGGTGTTTTGTGCTTCTAGCAATTTTGCGCCTTTTCACAGAATTGGTTTTTATTTCAATTTTTTAACGGAGAGGAGGCTCATTGTCCTAGTATGGTTTTATGAGTGTGTGTTTCTTAGACATCTGAGTTAGTTGTTATTAAAACATAGTGGTTCCAGGTCCAGGGCATCGGCTACAATGTTGAGTTATAAATGTAATCACACATTTACATTAGTGCATTTTGGCATTTTTATCCGCTTTGATCCAAAGCAACTTACAATAATACATTTGTTTGAAAAAGGAGACAGCAAAATAAATAGGCTGTGGCGCATAAGATAAGAAATAAGGGAGTATTCCTATAGTATTAAGGTTTGGGGATGCGTTTTGTTAGTTCACGAGAGAGCCGATCATTGCACTTAAGTTTGCAGCGAGGATTTAATAGACAGTGGTTTCATATGCATCTCTATAGTGGGACAAGGCTAGAGAAAACAAAGAACCGCTAGTTGCCTGCATAATAGCTGGGATAAGAGCAGAAGTGCCATCTGACTCCATTTACCTCTGCCATTTGGATAATGCACTTGAAACATCATTGGATTTCGATAATAATCTTCCAAGACTGTTCAGGCGCGCTACGCAGCCGAGTGTGCCTAAATCAGTGTTGACCTACGACCCTACCACCCCTCCCTCCTCCCCTCCCCTCACCACCGCTCTGCCCGCTCATTCTCGTCGGCGTGGCCTCGCTAGGAGAGACCGTCACACGCAGGTGACCTGCATGAGTGATTATGCCCTCGCATCTGAGCTCCCTGGTCTTTCAAAAGTTAGCGTGGAACGCGTACCAACACTAGCTTTGGCGCAGAACCAGTGTAGTGGCCACCCTCGCTCTACTTTGTCGGCATTCGTGCAGAACTCCTCCTGCTTGGCCCTGGCCTCTAGACCTGCATCTCACACGCCTCTAAACCGCTCTACCATCCACACCTGGACTACCTCCCTCCCTACCATCCCACCCTCTATCCATGCCACCTTCCGTTGGCCTAGCGACTATCTTCCATACCATCACCACCCTCTACTCTACACCAATCCTCTACCATCCACTTTCCTCCTACCACCAACCCTCTAAGCCGATTCCACCCTCTACTCCTCTTTCTGACGACTACCGCTCTATTTTCCTCTAACGCACCCGTCTACCCTCGCTGCCACTCCTCTACCCTCCGACCCTCTTACCATCGCAGCCGTAGCCACCTCTACCATCCAACCCTCTCGCGCCACCACCCTCGTCCCATCCGTCACGCTCGACTCTCCCTGTAGGGCAGTGCATCATATGGTGTGTTTTGTTATAATGAATTGTTATTTATGTTTCACCATTTGGGGGATGCGGATGTGTACTCTCTAATATTATTTAGAATTTTAATACTCTCCTCCTGGTCGCCACCTCAGTTGATGGTTAGATGTGTTCTGGAGTTTCATCCCTTAATGCATTTGATTGGGCAGCGCGAGTTTTGTAGACGGTGAGTAGATTATCGTGTCTTAAGTTTTGACATATATTTAGTCCTTGAAAACTAAAGGACTAAACGGCGTCAAATCACAGCGTTGTATGCCGTGACTCAACTTGTTCATGAGGATCTTGTCGATGTGATTTTCCAGAACGAGTATATGAGAGATAACTTCTTCATTCAGATTGAGACGTGGCATAAACCCGACACTGGAAAGCTAGAAAACGTGAGTCTGTCCGTCTGTCGCTCTAATACGGGCTGCTCTGCTTGGTGGCTCTGGCCTTCAACATCGCAAGCTCTCCTCCTCCTCCAAGGATGTCTTTTAGATTGATTGTTTGTTTGTTGTCGTCGTCTCCAGGTGCACAAACTGGACGAGGCCACGTGGAAGACCGTGGACGTCGTTCCCATCGACATCGCAGACAACAGTCAAGTGGATTCCAGTGTAAGTTCAGCCACCTCCGCTGGCGCGTGGCGATCACATTATGGCGCCCTCGTGTGGACGGCCTTGTCCATTACAGACCCGACCCCAACCCAACCAAACCAAACCTTATCTATACTGTCTTGACTTGACACGATGTTCATTCTTGTTGGTTGTATTTAGATTGATAGTTTTAGTATTAAAAACCATCCACTTGTGCTGCAGTAGATTACCCTGCAGCGCACAGTAATAATTTCTCATGAAACGTGTAGCTGTTTCTTGGGTATTTATTTATTTATTTATCAAGTAAGTAAGTCATCTACTAGATGGAAGGGATGCTGGTGCTCTCTATGTTGACCTGTAGAACCATTTCTCCCCCCCACGTCTGTACGTTAGTCTACCAACCCTTCGGTCAAGGCTTTTGGTGCATATCTTCATTTACCTCCTTTCCAAATAAGACGTGCATGGATTCATGTTTATCCTCCTCGCGCCCATGTTCAAAATGTTACACACTCTTGCCAGTGTCTGACTAGGCATTGCCTCATTTCGCCGTGCGTGCGCGTGTGTGTGTGCGTGTTTGCCCTGCTGCAGTTGTGTGTGTGTGTGTGTGTGTGTGTGTGTGTGTGTTTTGTGTCTGAGGGCCCTATCAGCCCCCCCAGCCTGAGGCATGGCCGCAGGGCTCGGGGCGCACCGCCAGCATAGATGAGTTTGTTAGTGTAATTAAGGCTCACAGCGCCGGAACTAGACAAACGCACTCATCTCTCCTCCTCATCCTCCTCATCCTCATCCTCCTCTCTCTGGTGGCTGCTCTCCTCTCCTCCTCTCCCTCCGTGAGTCTTCCCGGAGCTGGGGAGACTTCTCCTCGGCTAGCTCGGCACATCGATTCACCGACCTCATTAGCGCAGCGAGTGTATTGTTATCGTGATGGAGCTCTCAACATCAGAGCGTCCAAATTACACCCGTGTGTGTGCGTGTGCGTCTTGGCCCCAGCGTGTCGACCCTGAAAAGTAGTTTTTGGCTGCAGGCAGGTCATGATTTATTAAAAATCACTGGGCCCTCAGAGCCTTAGCTAATTTGAAAACGATTTTTATTTATTTTAGTTTTTTAGTGTTGTCTTTCTTTACTTTTAAGCCGTCAGTCGTATTTACCCGTCGATGTGAGTCCTTCCAAACTAAGTGCAAGAAAGTGTGTGTGTGTGTGTGTGTGTGTATATATATATGTGTGTGTGTGTGTGTGTGTGTATATATATATATACACATTTTAAACAAAGCTTGGCTATACTGCACTACGCTCGAAATACTGTAACACCGATGCAGGTGTTTGTGGACGCAAGGCGGAGTTCTGCTCCACATCTGGCCCAGAAGCCTCTGGGCTGTGTCTCGGTTGCTGTGGCCGTTTCCATGGTTCCACGCGCTGAACGCGTCTCTCTTCTTCCTCTGTGCAGGACTACAAGGCAGATGAGGACCCCGCCAAGTTCAAGTCGGCGAAGACGTCCAGAGGGCCCCTGGGACCCAACTGGCAGGTAAGATGTCGGCTGACATAATTGTAATGCTTTGTTACCCCTGTTTTTAATGCCCGTATGACACCCGTTGCACCCGAACCGTCCCTGGAAGGAGGGATCCCCCACTCTGAGTTCCTTCTCCAGGTTTCTTCCTTGTTAATGAAGGGAGTCGTTTCTTGCCCTTAGGGGGGGCTAGGGGGTGGTGGGTGTCATAATCACATGGCCCCATAATCATATGACCTGTAAAGCCCTTTGAGACTAACTGCGATTAAGGGCAATACAAATAAAATTGACTTGACTTAAGGTGTGTTTGTGGGACGAGTCGCATGCCTGTTCTCCACGGGCCCATCGGAAATGGACCGACCACGTGGCCACCGGTATCGCTGCTTGCGGCTTCCTAGAGCTGCAAGCACACACACACTCGACAACACACACACACATTCGACAACACACACTCGACAACGCGCCACTTGCTGGGGTCGGCGGCCATACACCCGGCAAGCGTGAGGTCCGTCGGACGAACGGTTGTCGAGCAAATCTCATCACAGACAGACACACTTACACACAGATTTCTTCTATTCTAGTGTCATGGCTGCAGACTTCCACATGTGTGTCTAGCGTGTGTTTGCTTGTCCTGTTACCCTGCTCACCCTGCTCACCCTGCTCACCCGACTCCCTCCTGACTTTATCATGGAAAACTGCCCCCTCCCCCCAACTTCCCGCGCTCCTCCAGAACAACAGGCAGCCAAACGGCTTTTCAAAAAGTCTAAATAAGGGAAGAGCAACTTTTGTGTGATTTTTAATTGGATCACTTTCCTCCCCATTTGCGGTGGACAAGCAGTTTTTTTCTTCATCTTTTTTATTTTTGTATTTTATTTTTTTAAAGAGGGTAGAAAAAAGAAATGAGTTCAGCGAGAACAGAGGCCGCAATTTCTGCCCGCCTGTGGGAGCAGTGGAGCTCTTGTCTATCTCTGCGTGCACACATGGTTGCATATCGGTAGGGGGGGGAAGAGAGGGAGAGAGAGAGAGAGAGAGAGGGTTTTGATGTGGAATCGTTTTTATGTTGAGTTCCCCCCTTTTTTATTTATATTTTTTTGCGATCGTAACTTTTCTAAATCCACCACAAATTTATAAATGTTGCTCTCTCTCGACTCCGTGATCGCAGCATCAAACATCCGTGTGGTAGGCGGTATGGGGCGGGGGGGGTCGTTTTTGAGGCAGCTCTGTAGTATATTCTCCTAAAATGGCGAGGCAGAAGAGAAGTGATTAATTAAACGTGTGTGTGTGTGTGTGTGTGTGTGTGTGTGTGTGTGTGTGTGTGTGTGGTGTGTGTGTGTGTGTGTGTGTGTGTGTGTGTGTGTGTGTGTGTGTGTGTGTGTGTGTGTGTGTGTGTGTGTGTGTGTGTGTGTGTGTGTGTGTGTGTGTGTCTCGCAGGTCCTAGGTGTTAATAATGTAACCAGCTTTATGTGGGGAGGGGGGGGGCTATGGCGACGCCCCTTATCACCGGGCGAGCGCCGTTTCGTTTTATCCGCCGTTTGACGCCCACAAAGGCTCGCCTTTCGGGAGCGGTGTCGCTGTCAGGGCACCGGCTGGGAAACGGTGCCTTCATCTGGAGTTTATCCACTTTACTCTGCTGCCTGCCTGCCACACACACACACGCACCACACACACACACACCATGGAGGCATACACACGCTCTCCCTGTGAAGAGCATGAGGAGGAGGAGGAGGAGGAAGAGGAGGAGCTTGCAAGGAGGAAAGCTGGCTTTCAGAAAGCGCATCATAGATTAGGTTGACTTATCTGCGTGCCGCACGTCCTCCGTTGATAATTATTTCAGCGAGCCGCACGCCTCCAGCATTACCAATTGATGCCATTTCATCTCCCAATACAGCGGAGAGGATAGTATAACATCGTTGCCAAAAGTTTGCTTTAACTTTCCGTGTTGCCGGGTCACATCCGGTGTGTAATTCTTATTTTATTGAATTTTTATTGTATTTTTTTCCCCCCCACAGACCGAGCTGATGAACAAGACGGACTCCCCGAAGATGTGTGCCTACAAACTGGTCACGGTCAACTTCAAGTGGTGGGGCATGCAGACGAGGGTGGAGAACTTCATCCATAAGGTTGGTGAGGCCGCCCCCAGTACACGGTGATCTGGTTCGGTGATTTATTACCGTGTGTGTGTGCATTGGCATCATGTCATCGTCATCATCATCATCACCTTCGCCTATATATTTGTATATTTTGACTGCATTTGTAAATCTGTGAGATTATTTTTATTATTCTGTTTATTTCCATATTGTTTTATTGTACTGTATTGCTATGCAACCTGGCACAAGAATTTCCTTTGGGATTAATAAAGTTTTATCTTATCTTATATCCTGACGCTGTCCTTTCCCTTATTGGAGGCGGTCAGTCAATTCTCAAGACTCGAGATTTGATTGAAATCAACGTCTATTTACCGCAGACGATTTCGTAATTTTTCCATTTGCGCGAACGCTTCAGCCGAACAATATCTGGCCACCTCTAACCGCGTCGATTGTGAGTGATTAGAAGTCAGATGGACGTTGTCAGCGTCGCCGTCGCTCGGCCCCGGAGACGCCCGACTTGTGTGACTCGAGTTTGTGTTTCGTCGTGCAAAACGTCGTGTTTTTTTCCCTCTCCTCTCCGCCCCGAACGCCTCCAGCAAGAGACGAGGATCTTCACCAACTTCCACCGCCAGCTGTTCTGCTGGATCGACAAGTGGGTGGAGCTAACCATGGAGGACATCCGGCAGATGGAGGCGGAGACACAGAAGGAGTTGGAGGAGGTCGGGAGATTTCTTTATATATATATCGAAGCCGCCTCAGTTAACCTCAAACTGCCGCTGCGCCTGCAGGTTCCCCCGATGCACTGTGAAGCCTCCTAGCCTCCTTATTTTGTTCTTTTTTTATTTATTTTATTTATCTTTATTTATTTTACCGCAGGGCTAGAAAATCAACGTCGGGAGAACACGGCTCAATACGTATTTCGGCATTTTCTGCAGGCTTATTTTCTGTTGTTGTTGTTGTTGGTACTTTTGTATACTTGACACAACTCTCCCGTGAACATGTATATTTGTATTACCAACACGTTTGTTGGGATTACGAGAAGAGAGGGGGGGGGAAACCAAACACTGGAGGGTTTACTGCTCTTCAGGACCACGATTACCGCTGCACACGTGGACAACTGTTGACGTAGGAAAGGCCGTCGATGGGTTACGTCGGCGAGGGTTGTATTTTATACTCGTTCCGTAGATGTATTTACGTCTCGGATATCATCACGGTATTTTTTTACATTTTTACATCCAACAATTTTGTGTTCGCTTCGTACTTTATTTGTTGCAGTGGGAGGGGGGCGTGGCCTATGCACGTTGAACATCTGCCACCAACACAGCATTTGCTCTTCTACATCTGCTGAGACTTCGGAAAGACTCGTCTGTAGACGCTCGGATACCAGTTTGGTCAGCTGTTCCTACAGGCGTGCGTGTGTGCGTGCGTGTGCGTGTGCGTGTGTGTGCGTGTGTGTGTGTACTGCGATGCCATAGATCTTCCTATGTCTACACGCAACGAGACGACAACAAAGCCTACATTGGCGTTGTACCTGTCCCAAGGAATCGCCGTAGTGGAGTGCGTTTCAGAGCGGGTTGTCTCTACGTCATATTTCTACGTAAGGCTTCAGTAACCCGGCCCAGTCCTCAGCCCCTCTGCCAAATAGCAGCTTGGAGACATGTTGGCCTTACAAGGAGAACCAGGCGGGAGGCCAGACTGGGCCCGGCTCACACATTCCTGGCCTGCTACCAGTGCTTTGTGCTTGGACCCCAACACAACCCAACGCGGCCCAGCACAGCACAGGTCTGCCCAGCCACGCGGTTCCCATTTGGGCCCTGTACTAAGTCGGTGGGGCAGGTGCCAGCAAAGAGCGCCGTGATTAGGGCGGCCACGGCCCACGGGGTCAGCCATGGGGTCAACATCCACCAGAGAGGGTTAGGCTCTAGTGTCATCTCAAGCTCCCCCTGCCTCCATTACATGGGATCTGCATGGAGCAGACCCTTAAGCCAAGCTTTAGTCTCGGTCTCTTGGTGGTGTGGTGAACCTCCACTGGGTGAGCGGGACAAACGGCAGCTGAGGTAGCCTGGAGTTGCTGCTGCTGCTGCTTGCTAACACTGATGAGGTGGTGGACAGTCGTGTGTGTGTGTGTGTGTGGTATAGTATGTATGTGTGTGTGTGTGTGTGTGTGTGTGTGTGTGTGTGTGTGTGTGTGTGTGTGTGTGTGTGTGTGTGTGTGTGTGTGTGTGTGTGTGTGTGTGTGTGTGTGTGTGTGTGTTGGGGAGAGATGGAGAGGGAGGAGAGCCAGAGTGGTCTTCAAGATGCCTCTCTTAACATACAAATGGAATTCTGCGGTTGAAAAGCATGGCTGTGCTGTGATTGAGGAGGGGAGGGGGGGTCGGGGGTTGAGTGGGGGGGGGGGTCCGGGGCAGACGGGATGGAGAGAAGTGGTGGTGGTGGTGGGATAAATCCTCAGTCCATTTCATCAGGCCTGTCTGCTCCTTTGTTTAGGGCCACAGTCACGCCGTTCCGTTAAGGTGCTCGGCTATCAGATGGAGCCGCTAATTGACTTTTTGTGGAGCCGTCGGCCCGCCGGTGGGAGGACCTGAAAGTGATGCGTTTATCTCTCGCGAGACAAAAAAAGGTCCAGGATGAGGGCAGCAGCTCGAAAAAACCCCTAAAAACTGCATTTGGTTTGTTTATTATGGCCGAGTACGAGTCTCTCTTTATTTGCTTGTTTTTTCTTTTTCTTTCTTTGGATGGATGGAGGTAGAAAATAGCGCGTTTATACCCGATAACAAATCCGACGAAACGCTCGCGTTCGTAGCGTTCAGTGAGCGTTCCTGCAGAACCTGACTCGTGCACGCGTGCAATCTCTGCTGAACCTGCCTCCGCACTCACTTGTTCACTTGTTCACCTCTGATGTGCATCTCGTTCTCGCCCCACAGCTCCGTAACCAGGGGGACATACGCGGAACCAGCGCCGCCACAGAGTGAACGGACCCCCGCGCCCCTCCCGCCCGCCCGCCCTGCACACACACAGGCACACACACACATACACACATATACACACACACACAGACACACACACACACTGATTTTAAATGGACGACGAAACGAACCATAAGGCCAACGGTGATGAAGACTGCGCAGAAAGCGGGGGATCCCCCCTCTCTCCTGGTGGCGACCGGACCCCCCCCCCCCCCCTTTTACCTTGATGATTGATTGATTGATTCCGGCTGCAGGGGGAGGGGGGGGGGGATACGTGGAGCTGCTTCCCCCCCCCCCGACTCGCACCCAATCATAGACATTTCTATCCACGGAGGAATTGATTTCTACCAGACGACGAAGTGACACGATCTTAGCTTGATTAAGGGTCCTCCGGTTAATTTTGATCTTCTGGAGAGGGAGAGAGAGAGAGAGATAGAGAGAAGGGGGGTCCACTCTAGTCTCAGCGCCATGTTGTTGGCGAGATCCTCGGCCACCACTGGGGCGGGTCGGGTGGTGGGGAGATATGACCCTACCGACCTGTAAAGCATTTCACACGGGGGAACTGTCTTCTGTCGTCGGCCGCACCCCGTTTTCTGTCTCCAAAACATTCCTCGTAAGGCCTACGCCTTCCCGCCCCCCTCCCCCTCCTCCTCCTCCGTCATCATGGTCTCTCCGCCCCCTTTTTGTTTTAGCCGGCACGAGTCTGCGCCCGCTCCGACCGAATCGTGTCGTCTCCTGCCTCCCCGGCCTATCTCGTGAAGAGATTACTAACGATGCCCCTCCCACGCCACACCCACCTCCCGCATTCTCTCCTGAGCAAAAACATTGAATCATGTATGACACACACACACACACACACACACACACACACTTTTAGACTTGTGTAAGCACAAACACGAGTGAATTCATTCTCTGTCTCTGTCTCTCTCTCTCTCTCTCTGTCTCTCTCTCTCTCTCTCTCGGGATGGTCGCCCCTCACCTCTCGAAACGAACACTATTGATTCTCCACACACATGCTCACGGATATACATAAGACACGCCCCCTCCCTCACCTCGCTCTCCTCCCTCCCTCCCTCCCTAACGCGCCTCCCCGAGGGAGATCACGCGTACAGAAAAACAGCCGCAGATGCTGCTGCGCCCACGACTCCCTCTTTTTATTTTTTCCCCCTCCGCCCCTTTTTTTTGGTTTTTGTTTGTCTTTGTTGCGCCGACCGGCTGGCTCCGCCCTCTCCCAGTGCCGCACCCCCGAGGCCCGCCTTACTACACTGGTACCTCCGAGGTGCCGGCGTTGTGGGAGCCCGCGAGCCAAAAAAAAAAAAGCCTCTTCCCCGGTGGCCACTTCTGTGGTGTGCACTTCATGTGCTATAAGAGGTCTGTTTACAATGCGACTGCAGCCTTGCCCCGCCTCCCCCTGCGCCTGACCCCGCCCCCTCCTCCCCACAGCTGTCTACATCACCAGCAGCAGCAGCACACATTCCTGCCTTCTCCTCCCCTGCAGCATTACCTCCATTACCTCCTGCTACCTCTCCTCCTCCTCCTCCTCCCCCTTTCTTGCAGGTCGTGGTGCTTCAGCCCCGCTAACGGTTAGCTTCGCGCTCGGATGTGTGCCGACCGTCGACGACTCCGCGAGAGGGAGCCCTCGTCGAGTCGCAGGACCGAGAGCGATCGTGACCGAGAGGATGTAGCGTCTGTAGGGACGCCGTCACGTGTACTGTCTGCGCGTGTCGACGTTCGTTTGCTCCGTTTACCTGCGGATGTCGGGAGGGGCTCCGCCGTACCTGCGCTCGCCGTGCTACGCCGGGCCGGGTCGTAGACGTGAGAGCCGTGCGTGCCGCTAAGCGCCGCCCGCCGGCTCTCCCGTCGGGTGCGTTCAGGCCGGCCTCGTCGCGTCTCCCCCGCCGCCGGCTCGCCGTCCCGGTCGCCGGGGTGTCCTGAACGCAGTCCCTCCTCGTCCCGAAATCGAAATGGTTCCTTTCTGTTTGTTGTTGTTTTAATGGCTTCCCCTGCGCCGGTGACGTGGACGGCGTGGCGCGCGCCACTGGATCTCACCTCCCTGCCGCCGGGTAAACCACACGCAGGGGGGCTGCTGTCGTCGTCGTCGTCGTCGCCACATGTTTGTTTATTTTGTGGGCAAGATGGCAATACGGAGCGGGTTTCAGTGTGGAAGGTGGTGGTGGTGGTGGTGGTCGCCGTGAAATCTATTCGGAGAGAGATGCGCGGGAGGAAACACAAAAGCTCCGTCGGTCCTCCTCACCCGCGCGGCCATCTCACGCCGTCTCGAAGACGAACGTGTGAAACGGCTTTCGTCTCTCGAGCAAATCCCTCCGACGCCGGCTGTCCGCGGAGTCCAAACCCGCCAGAGAAATATCCCGCCAAAACTATGGTTCCACTATCTGTGTCAAGGCAGTGATTTTAGCGAGGGGACGTCTTCATAAGGAAAGGAAAATAGAAAAAAAAAACAGTGTGATCATGAGTTAATCTTAAAACTGTTAAATCTATTTCAAAAAAATCTTGCTTTTAAATATTTCTGATTTCTTTTGTTTTTGAAAATTCAGGGGACATGGTAGTGATTGTACAATATGTTGTGCCTTTTCTTTCTCTTTTATTTTTTATTTTTTGGATTATTTTGTGCCATAAAAGTCTACACATTGTATCTTAATATCAAATAAATTTCACCTCAAAACCCTTTCAAGATTATGACTCATCTGCCGCTTGCCTACGTTCGCTGCTTATTGAAGTTTTCCAAAAAGGGAAAAACATTTCAATAAGCTGACCTTTCTAATCCCAGTTTTTCCTCCAGACTAATAAATGTTCTCATGTTCTGGCGTGAGAGACGTGTTGACTTGTCTGTGTCCCACTTTCCTTCTGCTGGAACCACCGAACTAAAACTCCTTCTTCCCTTTACCTTGTGGCCGGAGCGTCACGTCGTTTCATCCGAGTATCGGGATTCTTTGTGTCCGCACGACTTTGTCTCTTCAGGCTCAATCTATTCGAGGTCAAATAAAACCTGTGATACACATCAGTGGTATGTGTTTGTGCAGGGGTGTCAAACATGCGGCCCGTGGGCTGGATGCGGCCCGTGGGCCCATCCAAACCGGCCCCGGTAGCAATTTTACGAAGTGGTTTGATTTCTTCTTTCTTACTGGTTTCTCTCACTTTATCCATAATCACACACAACGTGTTTTGTAATTCCTACAAATAACCACTAAGCTGCAATGAGTTCGACGTCCTGTCTTAGTGGAAGCGTGTGAGTGGTACTGTCCTACAGGGGGCGCTGTGGTGCTTTTGATTGATTTAGTTTGGTCATGTTAATGTGATGGACCTGTAGAACCCAAACCTCAACGTTAACGTTAACGTTTAAAATATTACAATACAGCACTAAAATATAAAGTTGTTATATCATACAGGCCTACTGAGTTTCCTGCGATTCCTGTCCATTTATATTATATTGTCTCGTATATAAGGGACGTGTTAAAAATACAAAGTAAATGCAGTCAGTGTTTTATGGGATGGTGGGAGTTGGTCTGATGAGTGGAGAGGAAAAAGGGACGTGTGTGTGTGTGTGGGGGGGCGTTGCTGTAAACTATACATTAGATAAGATTAGCGTCCCCTTTTTTTTTTTCATATAAAAGCAACTCGTGGGCCAAGTCTGCCCCGTCTCCTGGCAGCAGGGGTCAGGGGGGTCGCACGGCAACGCTGAGCAGGAAGAGCGGTCGGCCTGCCCGCTGAGATATCCGCTGGCTTTTATTGTTTGTGGGGAAATCGTCACATGTGCCCGTGACAAGGAAACGAGGAAACAAGTCATATCTGCCCCAGAACAGGCAAATGGTCCCGTTTCTAAATGGGGAGATGGGCAGTCCACCCACACACCTCCTGTTTGGTGGCAGCGTGAAGGCGTCCGTCTGTCCGTCCGTACATACGTCCGTCTGTACGTCCAGCCTCTGTCACGACCAGGCCTCTGCTGCACTGCTAACACGGTGGACCAGGGAACAGGTGAACACAAGCAAAGCATCTCCAAGGTACAAGGGAAGGGAAGCTCAAGATGATTAATTGGGGTTTTTCACCACAAGCACCACAAGCTGCCATGTTGGGACTATACTCTGAACTCACTTGACACACACACACACACACACACACAGTTACCGAGAAGGGAAGAACATAAAAGTGTGGATCAAGCAATATTTGTTATTCTTACTGGAGGAACTGAGGCCCTTTGGTCATGTGACGTCTCCTCCCAGTGGGCAGCAGGTTCAAACCAGTTGGATTTTTTGTATCTTTTCTTCTTCTTCTGTTCCAGTTATTTTGGGTGTCCGTCGCTGTAACCGCGGTGATGTCACACCACTTCCTTCCATCCTCCGAGGCTCGGCCAAATGTCTGGCCCCGGAGATTCTCCCTCTAGTCCTTCCTGTTGTTCTGACCAGAGACCGGAGTGCAGTGGGGTGGGGTTGGGGTGGTGGGGTTGGGGAGGTGAGGAGGAGGAGGAGGAGGAGGTGGAGGTCTCTATAGCACGGCCCTCCCCCTTGGCACAATGGCGTTCCCCTGGATGACAGATGCTGCTTAACCCGCCTGACCCAGGGACCTGCGGTGTCCCGGGATGAGTGACAGGCCTGTGGCAAGTGTGGCGCACAAATACTCACCCACCACCACCATCACCCCCAGCATATTGATATAGGACGCTATCCCCCGGACTGGGAGGGAGGGTGGGAGGTAGGGAGGGCCGGGTACTGTCTCTTTGGGGCCTGTACCTCCACCTCCACCTCATCCTCCTCCACCACCACCACCACCACCACCACCCCTCGACACCCAGTCACCCTGCACCAGTCACCCCGCATGGTAATATATGTCTTTCCGTGAGGAAACGCTCTGTTAGCGGGCGTGAATTAAGCGCAGAGGAGGGACACTCACTCCTGTTATCTTGTCCTATTGAGGCCCGCATTGAGACAGATTGACTACTAAATCACAGCGGAGCGGAGCGGGATGGCGACGGACTCCGTGCTGCAGGGGAAGGCCGTTGAGGCAGCAGCAGCAGCAGCAGCAGCAGCAGAGCCTGAGACTGTCGGTATCAGCAGGGCCGGCCTACAGCTCGGATTTTTGTCCTCCTAGGATTAGACTAGACGCTTGCATTTGGTCGTGAGGATTATAATCCATGCAGGAAACACACACACACTGTATGTTTGTGGTTTATGCTGTAAATACATTAGATGTACTGCATATATTGTGTTGTGTACATTAAAAATTGTAAATACTTCTACATGTGTTTCTGCTGTACTTTGGTGGATGAACGTCTGGGAAGCTCACAGCTAAGGAGGTGTCTTGGTGAGGTGATGGACATACTGTACCTCACATTTTGGCGCTTGATGAATTATTAACACACAATGCCAACACAACGTACCCCGTCTACTATAGCCCTCTCTAACAGGGCTGCCACGTTTCCCAGTGTTTAAGCTCTAATTCCAGTTCCCATGCTCTCTATGAAACTTTTGATTTTAGTATTTTTGTTTGTATTTAAGTGAGCAACCGTCCCATTCTATCTCCTGTGGTTGCAACCCACCTAGCCTTTGTTCAGGCCTATATCTGTGTGCTTTATGTTAGTAAAAACACAACACATATAAAGTAGCAATGAACTCATATTATATTAAAAAAAAGAATGTTTTTTTTTTTTAATACATGTTTTTTTTAGCTTTACTTTTTGATTTATTGTCTTTAAACATCTCGTCCAAATATACAAAGAAAAAGGACAAGAGGCATACATGGATAGAGCCTCATATATGGAAGAATATGTAGGGATTTATTGTAATCTATAAACTTTAATCTTGTATTGACTATCTGGGGATTATCTGAAAATAAACATTAATACTGTGAATATTAACTGAGCACATCATTATTAACGGATAATAAGACCTAACTGCTCTTTATGTGATATTAAACTTTTCATTTTGTTTCAAGATTTTATTGAAACGACACGAAAAATTTTTTAAATTGAAGGCTTATTATAAATCCTTTCCAGTCTGTTTGACTTTCTGTTGGCTTATAGCTTCTCATCTCTTCCTGGTTGTCCTATTTTATCATTTTATCTTTTATTTTTTTCTCCATGCTATAGAGGCAAATGCTCGATTCAATAAAACAATAAAACATTTAAAAAATGAATAATAATATGAAAGCATGTTGCACAGATCCAACCAACCTGTCCTGTGGCCCCTCTAGCCTGTCTGTCGTTCCGCCGCGGTCCGCTGGGGGGCGCTGTGTATTCTCCACAGAAGCCTTCACTGCTCTCTGCTCTGCTTGTGCAGTGAAGACACACTAAACACACACTTAACACACTAAACACACTAAACACACACTAAAACATCTTATATGTGTGCATTTTGTCAGTCTATAAAGTTATTTCATATCAAGGAAGATTGTGTAGTGTAGTGTAGTGTAGTGTAGTGTAGTGGGTCTGCAGAGCCAATATGTTTAGTACAATAACAATACCACCAGGCTATAGATCTATTCACCCATTAACATTTCCTCTATGAATATTAAAACATTCAATAATAATAAATACATATCGAAATGAACGAGCTGAAGCCTAGCCATCACTATATAGAATAGATATAAGCCAACAGCAATGGACCCTAAATGGATTTCACCTTTTTACCTTTTGCATCTATTGGCCTATTTATCCATTTCTCAATATTCCCAACACCCCACATGTCACATTTGTTTTCTATATTTCCATACGTCACAGTGTCCTCCTCGTTGAATGGAGATTGGTAGAAGGCTAGCCCATAATGAAAAGTAAACTGTTATTAATGACTTCTATGTTATATGGTTCTGTGTTGATGGCCGATGGGACAAAAAGGGGAAAACGTCATGATTGACCATCGTCGAATAAAATCTGTAAAATGTGATCATACTTAGAGAATGCTATCGATTATCGGACCTGCAGCCCAATACAATCCACATGATGCACTTCACCAAGTCTTTAAGGAGGAGTTTCACCTTCAGGACCATTGGCCTCATCGAGAGATAATCTTATTATTATTATTATATATATTATATATATTATATATAATCATATATAGATAGCTATTTTATTGCAGACACACAAAGATCACCATGCATCATTATATAGGACCTAAAGTAAAAATACTCTGTAGTATAATGTGTGTCTGCATGTGAATAGGATGCAATTATAATGTAATGTTTTTGCCAAAGTGTTCTGGGTGTTCACATTTTAGTGTTCACATTTAAATTCAGGTCCATATACATTTAAATGGTCGTTTGCGCGCAAAAGGAGCTTATTATAAAATAAAATAAAAAGTGTCCTAAATTCCCAGCAAAAAATAAGACAACCATGGCGCAGCAATGCACCTCCCAGCAAAACGGTAACTCACATTATACTGGTGGTCAAATTAATTATTCAGCAATGTTGTGTGACTAATTGCTCAACGAAATGGCAGCATCATGATTTAAACATTATTATTATCCTCTATACTGGATACTGCGTAATACTCTCGGCCTGTGTTTGACTCAAGCTCAGGGTAGTTATTTTGGATCATTAAATACAACAGTTGCACATTAAGCCAAGCATCTCTTCGAGGTGTTAACGCGTAGTCTTGGTGTTTATGTTAATATAATGACTCCTGTAAGGCTCCGTGGTGTGGATGTCGGGGGTCTGCAGACTGACTGACTGACTGACTGACAGCCGCTCCGCGCAGCTCCGTCTCCGTCTCCGGCGACGCGACGCGACCACCTTAAGGAGCCCCCCACCAGCCCTCCACCACCAGGCGCACTGCGACGCTATTGGCTCCCAGCTCCTCCTGGATGGACGTGTGTGTGTGTGTGTGTGTGTGTGTGTGTGGGTGTGGGGAGGGGGGGTGGGCTGCAGAAATGCAAAACTTGTTGCTGCGTCTCCCCTGGACGCGCTGATCGCTGCTCACTCACACACACGCAGAGCTTCCCAGCGCCAGGACACAGTGCGCTCTGCTGCTGCAGCCTGCAGTCTGCCTGTCTGTGCGTCTGTGCGTCGTTGTGCACCAGACCAGTACCACACCAGGACCAGTACCAGCACCAGACCAACACCAGCACCAGTACCAGACCCACACCAGGACCAGTACCACACCAGTACCAGACCAGGACCAGTACCACACCAGACCAGTACCAGACCAGAGCTGGGAGCTGGGGGACCTGGGGGACCTGGGGACCTGACTGTGTGAAGCAGAGTCCCGCCTGGTGGTGGTGGTGGTGGAGCTGGGAGCTGGGAGCTGGGAGCGCCCGTCCCGATGGACCGGAGGAGCCGCCGCCGGTAGTCCGTGCGCAGCGCACCGCCGCCCGGCTGCAGCGCACCGCCGCTCCGGGGACCCTCTCTTCCTCCGGCGCGCCTTGGAGAGCCTGCTGCTGTCTGGACACTATACCGCGTCGGACTCTCTATTTTTTTTTTTTAATTACCACTTCTAGGCATTTTCTAACACAATCCATTTAATCCACATTTAATCCCATTTAAGACGGTCTTTTTGTGTGCCAGATCTCCAAGTGGACTTTTCCGTCTCCACCATGAAGCGCACTGGAAACGGACGTATTGGGGACATTTGACATCGAAGCACAGGCGTGCTAAAGAGACAAAGAAATAAAAGAAAGGGTTGTTTTTTTTTGTACATTTTCTTTTTCTTTTTCTAGAAAGGAGTTAGAAAGGAGATTTGCAGTCGTTTTCGTCACGATGAAGCATGATTGCGCACCGATAACTTTGGAATACGTCTCAAGTCTCAAGTGGTCCAATAGTGATCAATAACCTTGTGCCGGTCAGCGCAACACACGGACATCATTAAAAGCTATAAAGGACAAATTACGCACAAGAAAACGGACACTTTACGCGCCTTGGACACACAATTGTCCCCTCGGAGAGTCACGGGAGAAGTTGGGAGAAACATTTTAATAAGAACAATGAGAATGTATTCGGTGAGTCAATAGATTTGTTTGCTTTTTAATCAACCTAATCACAGTTTGTTATGTATTCTGCTAGTGAAACGTTTTTCCAATTTGCATAGTTGATTTAGTTTTGCCCTCTATTTTTCTTTTTGGACACAGACGGATAAACAGACAGGGTGCCCACGCCTGGCGAGGTAGCTGTCATGTTGGACTGATAATAGAGGACTATGTTTGGGCTGGAGCACTTTGGATCCAAGATTAATAACAGAAACGCTGGCCTATCAGAGAGAAACATAAACCCACCGAGACAGAACATGGGCTCTCACTATAAGAGCCCCAGCTTTCACGCTGGTGGCCCCCCCGGACCCGTGGACGCGGGCATGGGCCCTTTAAACGAGCCGCCGCCGTCGATGCTCGGCCTCAACATGAACATGAACGGCGAGCAGTACGGAGGCTTCCACACACGGGGACACTCTGACATGCATGCCGGCGGTGGACTCCAGCAGCAGCAGCAGCAGCAGCAGCAAGGACCCATGCATGGATTTTTTAACAACCAACCTCACCAAGGACACCCACACGGCCACCAGTCCCACCCCCACCAACACCACCCTCATTTCAGTGGGAATTTTGGGGGCCCCGAGTCAGGGTCATCCTGCCTGGCA
>PIJE02005619.1:5000-10114 GCA_002895965.2 Coryphaenoides rupestris
ATCATTTGGTTGTCAGCATCTTTATTATGTAAATTGGGTGATTTACCTCGTCGTCGGGCGCAGCACCACAATAGAAATAATAAACTCCAAAACGGTTTTTTCCCCATCAGATCCCAATTAGCATATTTGGTGGCGCGTGTGTAGCTGAGCGGCTGATTACACACTAACCCCCCCCCCGCCCCCCGCGCTTGCACGTGATTATCAGTCTCATTAGCCACGGTCTCATCTGCATAACACACAGATCTCATAACACACACATCTCATAACACACACGTCTCATAACACACACGTCTCATAACACACACGTCTCATAACACACACGTCTCATGACACACACGTCTCATAACACACACGTCTCATAACACACACATCTCATAACACACACATCTCATAACACACACATCTCATGACACACACGTCTCATAACACACACGTCTCATAACACACACGTCTCATAACACACACGTCTCATAACACACACGTCTCATAACACACACGTCTCATGACACACACGTCTCATAACACACACGTCTCATGACACACACGTCTCATAACACACACGTCTCATGACACACACGTCTCATGACACACACATCTCATGACACACACGTCTCATAACACACGTCTCATAACACACACGTCTCATAACACACGTCTCATAACACACACGTCTCATGACACACACGTCTCATAACACACACGTCTCATAACACACACATCTCATGACACACATCTCATAACACACATCTCATAACACACACGTCTCATAACACACACGTCTCATAACACACACGTCTCATAACACACACATCTGCATAACATCTATATGTTATGAGACATCGGAGAGGCTGACCAACACCGTGCTCTGATTAAAACTTTTTTTAGTACTTTCAATTTCATTTTTCTTTTTTTTTTTTCTCTCTCTCTCGCGCTCTCTCACTCTCTCTCTCGCTCTCTCTCTCTCAAGCAGAGTAATTGAGACAGAAACAGATCCCCCTCAGGACTGATGAGGGGTTTGAATTGGAACACCAGAACTAGAACCAAACTCTACTTATGTTTTAGCCTTCTTTGTTGTTGTTGTTGATGCTGCATTTAACCGGAACAAATACATATTTAAATAAGTACATATATAAATACTTTAGTTCAGTGCTAGATCTTTAAAGTGGCCCCATTATACCAGCAGGTGTGAGCGTAATTAGCCATCACAAAATTGTCATTGTGACGAAGTGACAATCAAACAAGTGGGAGTGTCCACCCAGATGTGTGCTGACTAGATCAGACTGCCAGCCTGCCCAGTGGACCGTACCAACTGGTAAAAGTAATCTAGCCGGCGTACATCTAGGTGGACACTCCCAATCGTGATGTCACTTTGTCACGACAATTTTAGTCACATGACAGCTTTGAAACGGCTTGGAGTGGCTAATCACGCTCACACCTGGCCCCTTTAACGCGCGGATGAGCTAACATTAGCGGCGCAGGATGGTGACCCCGTCTGCACCGTTTTAGAGACGCCGAAAAGACTTAACTTTAAATGACTGAGATGCGTGGCATTCAGGGTGTCGTCTTCCTTCCATCCCGTGACATGTTTCGCCGTAAACAGCGAAGGTGGGGGAAAATACGTTTAATTACAAGAACCCCTTCTGGGTTCGAGTCGAGCGCGCAGACGTGACAAAAGAAGTAGCCAGCTGTGCATTAGGAGCCACGCGTTCAATTAAAAGAGGCTGAAATATGGAAATAAATGTCTAAAGTTGGAATCGACAAAACTGCTTGTTCAGCTCTACAGAAGAGGTTGTGTGAATTAATAATGTCTGGCATGTAGAATAACAAATAGTTTTTCATTGGCATACTTTGTCAGATAAGCTGCATATTTAATGACGAACCTGCTTTAAGTGTACGGTATGTTAAACCAGATTGTAGCTTCAGCTTTCAATCTCTTTGCTTAAAAAGCAACGTCATTAATAATCAATAATCGTCGTTAATATTCTGGTAATATACGACAGCCTAGCCCAGTTGGTACGGTCCACTGGTAGGCTGGGCCGGTAGTAACCGATCTATCCGTCATAGATCTGGAGGTGGAACTCCCACTTGTGATGTCACGGATGGGTAGATTCTGAAACGAGCAACGTGACCCCTGGCGGTGGGCCGTGGACCCAGGAGGAGCCCAGCCTCTGCCCAGGCCAAGCCCCTCGTCTCTGGGGGAGACGAGGGGGGCCTCTCCCTGGTTATGGGTTCCCTGGTTTACGCATCGACTCTGACAAATCTGAGTCAACCTTGCCACACACACACACACATACACACACACGCACACGCACACGCACACGCACACGCGCACACACACACACACACACGCTCTCTCTCTCTCTCCATCATATACACCACATGTATATTTCATACTGCCCCCCCTCCTCAGTTTCCTTTCCTACTCCCTGGTCTAGTCTCCTCCTCCCTAGTCTAGGATAATGTCTCTCTGAGCAGCTTGGCTCCTCCTGGCTTTCTGTCTCGCAGCTGCTGCAGAACACCAGCAGATGTTTGGTGTTGTTGTTGGTGTTGTTGTTGTTGTTGTTGTTGGTGTTGTTGTTGGTGTTGTTGTTGTTGTTGTCCACCGGGAACACCAACAACAACGAACAGAAACAGAAACAACAGCAGTGCGGATAACAGAGCTACAGTATTGGACGTCGCAGTCAGTCGAGCATTTTGTTTTTGGAACATTGTGAAGCCCTTAAGCCCAGACCCAGTCCCTCAGGGCCCCCCGGAGCCCACATGATCCTGCGCCTCCTCCTCCTCCTCCTCCTCCTCATCCCAGGCCCTCTCCGGGACCAGGGGGGGGGGGGGGGGGGGGACTCGGACTGGGAACGATCAGAGAGGAGGAGGAGGAGGAGGAGGAGGAGGAACCTGGAGAAGGAGTGCCTTCAGGTTCCTCCTCCAAAGAACGATTTAACAGTGTCTGAAGCACGGAGGTCCGACACCTCGGCTATCTCTGTGTTCTCTTTTATGCGACCAGCCGTGTGTTTCCAAACTGGGTCTGAAGCCGGAGATCAAAAGTTTTTCTTCCGTTGTGCTGTTTTGAAACCCGCTGGGACGTTCATGTTGCAGTGGGGCGAGGAAATGGTCGACTGAAAACACCCCCTCTCTCTCTCTCACTCTCCCTCTCTCTCTCTCTTTCTCTCTCACTCTCCCTCTGTCTCTCTGTCTCTCCCTCTCTCCCTTTCCCTCTCACACTTTCTCTCTCTCGCTCTCTCACTCTCTCGATCTCCCTCTCCATAGAAGGCCATTCTGAAACATGGCAACATTCGTACCCCAAATCCCCACGTCATGTCAGGTTGCCAGGTTCCACCGAGACGGACACAGAACTGACTTCAACCAGTAGTGTAATACAGGACTATTATAACCATAATAGTAATAATAATATTTTATTGATATCGTCTTATAAAAGCCCCCAAATAAATGAAGTTATGAATTCAATATTTTATTGTTGTTGTTCCATGTCTGATGTTGAGTGACAGATGAACTTTGTACACGCTGGGCTTCTAGAAGTTTGGTTTAATCCGCTAACATTCAGGTGCAAACCGTCGCTGTAACGCTGTATCCCGGGGCAACGGGCTGCCACCTGTTGCCGCAGGTGACTGCTGCAGCTGGGCTCTGATTGGACGGCGGCGTGGCAGAGGAGAGACAGAGAGGTTGGTGGTTTAATCCCGGCCCCGGGATCGCCGTGACGATGGAGGATTTCTCCCCCTGGCACTCAATTCATCTTGTGTGATTGATTTATTGATTTAATTTGTCAACTGTCACCGCCCCGCGATAGCACCACAGCTGTGTGTGTGTGTGTGTGTGTGTGTGTGTGTGTGTGTGTGTGTGTGTGTGTGTGTGTGTGTGTGTGTGTGTGTGTGTGTTGTGTGTGTGTGTGTGTGTGTGTGTGTGTGTGTGTGTGTGTGTGTGTGTGTGTGTGTGTGTGTGTGTGTGTCTGTGTGTGTGTGTTTGTGTGTGTGTGTGTGTGTGTGTGCGTGTGCGTGTGTGTGTGAGAGCGAGAGCGCTATATATATATATATATATGTGTGTGTGTGTGTCATGCTGATGATGTGTGTGTGGAGTGACAACCAGACAGTTTTCAGACTGCAGTCTGGAGCAGTCTGAACTCTTTGGTAGAAAACGTTTTGATAAAATCTCTCTCATAATGTTTTCACAGCCAATAATGAGATAGTACCAGTACACCAAATACTTTTTTGATTTTCTGCTTTGATTTAGATTGAGGCTGTCACATATTCGTGATTGAAATAGAATCTTTTCTTGCACATCTCAAATCTTATTCTGTGTCAAAGTCAGGATATCTTTTATTAATTCATGTCTGGATTTAGTTTATTTTCCTTTGGGTGTTCGTATCAAGAGTTTTGTGACAGGGTTATACTGGGCCGTACAGAAGTGTATTTGAGGCTATTCTAAAGTGTATTTTAGATAAGTATTTGAGTCTATACTAAAGTGTACTTTAGCTGGGAGTCTATATACTGGCGTGTATTTGAGCTATTTGAGTCTGGAGTGTGTTTGAGACTGTAGTTAAGTGTATTTCTGCCAGGTGTTTGAGGCTATGCTGAATTAGTTTAAGTTGGGACACTAGAAGCAGTGAATAGTGTATTTTGACCAGGAGTTTGAGCCTGTACCTTAGTGTATCTCAGACACGTGTATTTTAGCTCGGTGTTTGAGGCTGTATGAAGTGTATTTCAGTCGGGTGTTTGAGGCTATACTAAAGTGTATTTCGGCCAGGTGTTTGAGGCTATACTAAAGTGTATTTCAGTCAGGCCAGCGGATCGATATCTGGTCTCGACGTGTTCCTTCCAGGCTCCCGTTGACATTCATATCAGATAGTTCCCGTTCTTTTCTCTCCCCCCCACACCCCCCAACCCCCACCCCCACACCCCCTCCCAGGCCAAGTAATGGCTTTAAAGAGAAGTTGGAAGCAATTACTGGCCATTGGCACTACGGCAGAAAGGAACAGAATGGCATGCTAAACGCAGGGGCGGCGGCGGCGGCTGAATCAGTCTCCAGCATCGACCCCGGCAGCGTGGGGCTTTGTGGGTCTAAACCAAAATGACAGCTCTCCATATTATGCTAAAGCGCGCGCC
>PIJE02005620.1:5000-18095 GCA_002895965.2 Coryphaenoides rupestris
GATTAATGCTTAAGCAAAGCAGGTGAGACCCTCCGGTGTCCAGGTGGTGACTTTGCCGGCGTGCGGGGCCCCAGTGGGGGGTCCCGGCTGTCCCGGGGCAGCGAGGGGGGGGTACCTGACAGCTCTGCCAGTCGCTTGGCCTGACCTGGCGGGGGAAGGGGGGGGGGGGGGGGGGGGGGGGGGGGCACGAGGTCTCATGAGGCCACAAAGCAAAAAATGCACATGTTTGCATCTGATATACCAATTTGGAGAACAGACATTGCAAACTTGATCGCGTTCATGACGAGCACCTTTTAGATACGGCGGAACATTACGATTACGAACGACGATGATGACTGAGGCCGTATACGTCCACTTTTGAAACGGCGAGATGTCGTTCGGTGTACCTTTTTCAACATCCAAAGTGTTATGTAACTCGTGGACTTTATGGATAAACACAATAACAGCAGTCACAAGTACCGCTCGTCCTACAAAGCTACGGCCGCAAACGGTATCTCTCAAGTTAAATGAGTTACATCGTCTGAATAGAGTTGGCTGAAAGTTCTGAGAGCGGGACTCTAAGGAAACCAAGGGGAACGATACATACTGGTTGGTACACATGCATACTCTAACATACACACACAGCCTGCCGCCATGTTTCTGTTTGAAATCTTTCAAGTCCTGCGCTGAATGACACGTTGGAGTTATTGCACTTGACTCGCGTATTTTCCATTTGATGCAACTTCATGCTTATACTCCACGACGTCTCAGAAGTAAATATTGTACCTCCGCTGGATTTGTCTGACAGCTTGAGTTACGTTACAGATTCAAGTTGTTCATCCCCTTTGCCGTCTGGTGAAAACAACCAAGCTCGTTGAATGCTTGCGATAAACTGAAGGACGAAGCTGTTCGCTCACGGGGTTGAGGAAACTCTCCTACTCCTTGAGCTAAAAAACTATTTGAAACCCTCTTGGATTAGTTGGACAACGCACGGCCACAATAAGCTCATTATTTAAAGTTAAGCATTTTTTCTGATGTTCTGTCTGCTTATTACCGAAAACAAGGACATGAATGTATTACAATTTAACAGCTAACGTAAAATTCATCCACTTAATGCAATTGAACAAGAGTTTGTTTACCATACCAGTCTTACCATACAGGTTTGAATTTGTTTTGCAGAAATTTTTCTTGTTTCGGGGAAATTTCCTGCAACTCTGGTTATGGAGGAATACGATTAATTAAATAGTTGATTTCAAATTCAGTGGTAACTGTTATGGAGTCTGGTAAATACAGAATGAACTGAGTCAGCACAAATAGGATATTTTAGTGGCGTACTTGTGTACAGATGACAGAAGCACTTTTTACCCGTGAAAAAAACATCCAAAGCATATTCTGCCATGGCCTGCCATCATCATCATCTTCATCACCACTACCCCACTCTCCTCATCACCACCATCATCATCTTCATCATCACCCTCCTCATCACCGTCATCATCAACACCGGAATCTTCATCGCCATTATCTTAATCGCCACTCGCACCAATCACCATCATTATCTTCCCACATTTTCTTGCTTCTATATCTGTCTTCCGTGTGGTCTGCTTGATGTCAGGATGCATTTTATTAATTCAAATCAATCATCTAATGAATCGAATACCAACCGCAACCCACCCCCCCCCCCCCCCCACCCCCCCGCCCCCCCCATTGAGTCAGGGTTCAGGTCCACTTTAAAAGGCTTTCCTAGTATTTTAACGTGGACTCCCAAAGTGAAGGCCTAGCCGCCCTCGTAGCATTGGGACAGCGGCTTCAGTCTGAAGGAGCCGGCCTCGGAGCGCGGGTCTTGGGGGCACCCTGCCTGTCTGTGGCTGCAGAGCCAGACCGGGTTACAGCGGGGAGAGATCCCGGGGCCAGGACAGCATTAAGCTGACCGCAAGAGATCACAGCGCAAAGGAAGCTGCTTACTCTGCAACACCTGATCACAGGCTGCAGTGTTAGGCAGCTGAACTTCACCGCCTGCACCAGGGGTCACAGAGAGAGAGAGAGAGAGAGACACAGAGAGAGAGAGAGAGAGAGAGAGAGAGATGGTGAGAGAGAGAGAGAGGGAGGGGGAGGGGTGTGGAGCGAGAAGAAAGGAGACGTGAGGGAGAGGGTGGAGAGAAAGATGGGCAGGTGAAGAGGAGGAGGCGGGATGGAGGGAGAGAGAAAGATAGTGGCGAGGGGAGATAAGAAGAAGGAGGGGAGACGGGGAGAAAGAGGCAGGTGAAGAGAGAGAGAGAGAGAGAGAGGTGAGAGACATAGAGAGAGAGAGAGAGGAAGAGAGAGAGGGAGACAGATGTGAGAGAGAGAGAGAGAGCCGAAGCAAGATATACCGCGAGAGGGTCAGAGGCAAAGGGAGAGAGAGATGGAATCAGGGGAAAGGAAGAGAGAGACAGATAGAGATGGCCAGAGTGAGAGAGAGAGAGAGAGAGAGAGAGAGATAATTGGTTTGAGAATGTCAGGAGAATGAAAAGAAAATAAGGAAAACTAATCTTGATTTAAGGGGAGGCTCTGTGGGGTGCAAATGGTCTGAGTCTGCAACGATGGTTGACAGTTGATGGTTGACGGTTGATCGATGAACGAGTGAGTTTTTTTAACGGAGGAATTTGAGACGTTAAGTGAGCGGCGGGGACGAGGGGGGCGGGTCTTTGTGTTTCTGTGATGAAACGTGTGACAGGTGAGAGGAATTTCAAGGGACGTCCCGCGACGAGGCAAACATTAGCATAAACAGGGAGCGGAAATTCACGCCGTGTTAGCATGAATTCCCGTCATATTACCATACGACGCTCCCGTTGAATAAGGAACGGCAAAATATGTCAAAAAGACGTGTCCCTGAACATTTTTTGACATCACCGCGACACGTCCACAAGGTTGAATATTTAACATAACATACGAGAATAACGTTTGAATCTTTTCCGTTTTCCTTTCTTCTGTATTATCCAGGTTAGCTAACTCGACAACGCTAATCATTGAAATAATTTGGACAAGAAGGGGATAGAGACTTCAGGCATTGACTCACGGGCGATGGGCGGGAGTGTCCAGGAGGGACCCCCCCCCCCGCGGGCCACCAGGGCCCCAGTGAGGATAAAGGTTTAGTGGGTGGGTGCCACCGGGCAGCAGCCTCCCTCCCGCGCCGATCCGCTAAACGGAATCCGTGGCTCCTGTGATGAAAGCTGACAAGGACAGATTGAGTTTAGCCATGAGCTGGAGGAAGCCTGGAGGAGGAGGAGGAGGAGGAAGGACAACTTGTAGTGATCATGATGAGGATGAGGAGGAACATGTGAGGTAGATTAGAGGAAGAGCAGGAGGACACTCGCAGAGCCAGGGTGGCTGAAGAGGGGGCACAGAGGCGCCATTTTGTAAGGTCATTGTCGCTGTTTATTTGCACCCACTATCATGATCTTGATGTGTGTGTGTGTTTTATTGTACTTAATACTTCTGTTAATTGATCGCTTGCTAATTCGTCATTTGCTAAATGTAATTTTCATTGTCAATCAATAAATAACTTCAATTTAAATTGTATTAAAGTTCTTAGTTCAAAATTGTCTTTAAAATCAGCTGACACACCTCGACTTGAGTTGCACAACTGTATGTGTGTGTGTGTGTGTGTGTGTGTGTGTCTTCATGTGATTTTGTGTGTTTTGTTGTGGAATGTGTGTGAATGTTTTTTGTGATCTTATGTGTGTGTGTGTGTGTGTGTGTGTGTGTGTGTATGTGAGCGATACTTAATTATTGACTTGTTGTCAGCCGTGTGTTCTTCCCTTTAACATCGTTAGGCTATCCTTAAATCTAAAATGTCTGCCCTCCGCTATTCCCGAAACTCCTTGTTCTGCCCGTGTCCCTTCCCATTGGCTCACGCCGCTCCCGGGGGCTCGACCAATCCCCTCCGCCAGTGAGCGCTCTCTCTCAACAGACTTCAGGTGTGTGAAGTCATTATCTCCCGTCCCGACTCTCTAACACTTTGATGTCTTTGTAATTGCGCCGTTTTAGCGCCACAGCCGCCCGTGTTCTCCCCTGCGTTGTGTTGAGTGTGTCTTGGTTTTATTTGTGTCCCGTGTGACCTGGAGGAGGAGGTGGTGGATGGGGGATCAGGGAGGAAGAGGAGGCGTCTGGACCTGCGTGGGTGTAGTATCGACGAGGCGGTTTGTTTTGCTCCGGGCGGCGGCGGTGGCGGCGGCGGCGGCGGTGGTCAGGTTCATGGGAAACAGGATGATGGACGGATCCCGGGAGTTGTTTGATAAGTCTCAAGGGGAAAGCGGTGTGTGTGTGTGTGTGTGCGTGTGTGTGTGCGTGTGCGCGTGTGTGTGTGTGTGTGTGTGTGCGCGTATGTCTGTGTGTGTGTGATAACGCTGAGCAATCACACCACCACCGCTATCGCCGTCTGCACTTAGCCGCGGGGAAGCTAAGCGTCGATTCTTCATCGGGACCCCAAACCGGATTTCGAACTGTGGGGACGGTGTTCGCCGATGACAAATAAACAAAATGGCGGCACACACACACACACGCACACACACACACACACACACACACACACCTGTGAAGTACGTTGATGTAAACGTTTGACGCGAAACACATTTAGAGAGCCCTCCGCCATGCCAGGTGTCGTCGTAAACCTTCCACGCTCCGACGCCGCCGCCGCCGCCGACACCGCCGACGCGGCCCTCCAGACGACGCTAGCCGGCGTGACAGACATGTTTCACGTCACGTCGCTAATGAACCGCAGCGATAAAACCGACAAGGCGGCGTGATGCAGCGTGCGGCGAGGGAGCGGTTAGGGGGGGGGGGGGGGGGGGCGCTGTGTTTGCCCACATGTCCCTCGTCGGTGGCGTTAATACGAGATAATCGCCCTTCGTCTTCCAGAAAACACTCCCGCTCGTTTTTTTTCTTAGGTCTGGCTGCGGCGGTCCCGAGACATCGATGTCAGCGGGACAAGGCGGCGAGGGTGTTGGGACCACCGGTCGACATGTTGCTGGGTTTTCGATCCCCGACGTCCCCTCTCCCTCCCCCCGCCCCGCCCCTGCCCCGCCCTACGCTATGAGTGAGATGCACCCCTTCACCCTTAGAAGGAAAGTTTGACGTATTGTTGTATTCTTAGCACTGCTTTGAACCCGCACAGCTTCCCAGTTCACTGCCTCGGTCGGCGTTACAGGAAATGTATGGACTACCCGTGAAACTGCTGTGCGACGACGCAAACCAGTATGTACAAGGCTTGCGTCACCGTGGACTCGGAGCGTCTGTGTTTAATGACAAAATTGTGAGAAAAAAAAACGGCGGGACGAGATGATTCCGCCGCGACGCGCGTCTCCTCCGCTCGCCGGGGACACTTCGATGTCTCACAGTATACAGAAAGGTTCCCCGGGTTCAAATCCGACGAGTCCCCGGCGTCGACGAGTTCATTTCGTTTGCGTCGACGCCGCTCGTTCTCAGCCCTCTCGGCCCACGCGTCGAATAGAAGCGCCCTGCGGAATCATTAAATGTAATATGAGGCTGGGTACGTGTGTTTGGGTACTTAGCATGTTGGTGTAATTAGCACAGTATGTACTTATTTATCATAATAGAGTCGTTAGTAACATCCGCATGCAAGGAAACAAGTTACGGGGGCCATGTTGCGGTCGTTAGCATATTAGCGTACTTTGCATTTTTTGGAACGCTTTGCCTTCTGGGACGCGGCGCGGCGCCGAGCACGTGATGCTCAACAAGCGAACGACGTGTAAACTAACAAACAAAGGTAAACAGAGGAAAGGAACAAAGTGACCTGCAGCGTCTGCCTCCTGTTATATCTCCTTTAATAACTGTAGCTCTGTGTTTCTCTCTCTCTCTCTCTCTCTGTGTGTGTATCTCTCTCTCCCCCCACTCCTCTCTGTCCCTCCGTCTGTCCTATCTCCCTCCTCTCTCTATCTCTCTACCTCTCTCTCTCTCTCTCTCTCTCTATCCCCATTCTCTCTCTTTCGTCTTCCTCTCTCTCTCTCTCGTAACTAGTACATCTATCTAAAGCCTTGATGTACTGGACACATTCTATTCCTCAGCGTTTACTCCTGTTGTTAACTAGCTTTCATCATTCCTCTTCCTCTTGTTCCATCCCCCTCCTCCTCCTCTTCCTCTCCTCCCTCCTCCCTCCCTCCCTCCCTCCCTCTCCTCCCTCCCTCCCATGGTTTCCTCACAAGGTTGATAATTGCTAGCAGCACTCGAGAGCGTATGGCCCACTTTAGAGAGGAGAGAGAACGAACCTTGTTCTCCTTTTATTAGGAGCCCAATCAAATACTCCAGCAAAGACAGAGAGCTCTCTTGCACACACACAGACACACACACACACACACACACACACACACACACACCACGCATGCACACCCTGAAACATACACAAACACACACAAACATGTCGGCACACTTCAAAACGCACACACATATGGTTATGTGTGCATAAGCGTGCAAAGACAATCATAAAAGAGAGTGTGTGTGTGTGTGTGTGTGTGTGTGTGCGCGCACAGCTGTGCACACACAAATAAACACATGCATGCACATACAGTACAAAGCCACACTCATCTGAGAGGGTGTGCACGGTACACAGTGTGTGTGTGTGTGTGTGCACACTGGCTGCAAGAGGGGCATGCATGGAGAGAGTATGATTCATTGAAACTGAGAGGCAACGTGATGAGAGAGAGAGAGAGAGACAGAGAAAGACATAGACAGAGAGAGAGAGGAGAGGAGAGAGAGAGCGAGAGGGAGAGAGAGGGGGGGGAGTCCTGATCATAAAGGCAGAGGAAACCCCCCAGTAGTTTGGTGGGTCTTCGGTCGCTGCACAACCAGAGATGCCCTTGGTTGCTCAGTGAAGCAACCCCCTCCCCACCGCTACCCCACCCACCCAGTAATTACCTGCAACCTTATCAAGAGCAGCTCAGTGAGAGAGAGAGAGAGAGAGAGAGAGAGAGAGAGAGAGAGAGAGAGAGACGAGAGGGGGAGATCGAGCTAGCCACACACAGCAGTGTAGTACGCCAACAAATCACGGCAGATAAACGCTATTTGCATAACCATCACTGACGCAGAGCTCGCGTGCGGCGGCGGCGGCGGCGGCACAGATCGCGGATAAACCTTCTCCCCCCCGGCCAGAGTCTTAGTCTCTCTGCAGCAAACGATTTTCGCCGAGTTTCTCTCCGCCGTCCGTCCGATTCCCGTCCGATCCCCGTTGTTTCCCCCCCCCCCTCCCCTCGTGTGTTGACCTCGTTTCCGCTGATCAGATAGGATAATGACGATCGGGCTCATCGATAACCCTCGGGTGAAGTCGTTTCTTTGTTTCGTCGTTTTGTGTCGTTGCCGTGCCGACGCGCCACTCTCTCCACCCCAGGTGATTCTCTGGCGGCGGCGGCGGCGGCGGCGGCGGCGGGGGCACAGCTGAACGTGACGATAACAGCCGCAGTCAGAATATGAGTCACTTGCGGCGGGTTGGCGGTGATCTGAAGGGAAGATAACTCGACTCGCTCTTGATTTCTCGATTTCAACGATAATCACCTTTTGGGTCGTGTTGGAAATTCATCGCACTGCATTTCTTCCCATGGTGCCCATTACATCCTTACCATTACCATTACGTCCTTATGGCACAAGGCACAGCTTTGCCTGCATAACGTCTGTGTCTATATATTCAGCTGTTGCACTATTTATTTGTACGAGGAGGACACTATTTATTTACCTCTTTAGCAGATACTTCTATCTTCATCTTTTTTTACCTCAATCATCTCCTTCCACTTCAACTTCTGAGTTTTCCTCCTATCCATCTCCCTCCCTTCCTCCCTCCCTCCCTCGCTCCCGTCCTCCATTGCTCCCTCCCCGTCGGTATGTTGGGGTTAGGGGGCCATCTTGTTTCAACGATGCTCACAGGTAGGCTGTGGTCATTGAAGCCAGTACCACCTTTGGGCCGGGAGACGCAACAAAGCCCCTAACCTAACTAGGACTACCCTGCAGAGAACAAGCCTCCAGAGTTTACAACAATACGGGCGATTCAACCATCGTCGCCATCTCTCTCCGTGGCTTCCCAGAGACCTCTGTTCCCAAAATAATCCGTCAAAATTAGCATTCTTTTCTCTCTCTATGTGACACCGAATCGACGGTTAGTATCACGCTCGGGTGGAGGATGAAATATCTCCAATGAAAAGTCAATGGGGAAGGAGGTAGCTGTGGGATTTGATTCTTCAGTTCATAACACGTGATCAGAACTCTGTCTACTTATTGGCGTTAAGAGGGATGTTCAGGTGATTTGATTTCAATAATCATTTATTGCATTGACGACATAGCACATTTTTTTATCCATGTTACATATATGTGCGTGTGTGTGTGTGTGTGTGTGTGTGTGTGTGTGTGTGCGTGTGTGTGTGTGCGTGTGTGTCATGCCTCATCCTCCACCATAACATACCACCGATTATCATATGCTATTTAATATGTTAGATGAGCCACCAAGGTAAAAATACGTTTTGAATTGGCTCCTGAATTTCCTATCTGGGATTAATAATGCACTCTTCTCTTATCACACATCATCATTTGTCTCTCAATGCCGACCATTTCCGAGCCGGGGTGGTCTGCTCAGTGAGGAATCCCGCCCCCCCTTCTACTAACTCAGGGGGGGGACCAGACGTTCCCGTTTTCCAAGGACAATCCTACTTTTCCCCTGGAGAATCCCAGCATTCCAGGGGACAATCCCTGTTTCTGGTGGCCTGTCCTGTCCCTGGGCGGGAGCTGTCCCCAGGACGTCTGTAAAAAGATATTTAAATTTTTAATGGCAAAGTTTCCAGCTGGCTCATGAATATTAATCTTCAGTATACTAATCTTGAGACAGCTGGTAATTAGTCTCTGATTGGCTGTGCCGCGACCTTGCTGTGCAGGGGTCGATCTATCGACTGCATACCATAAGCAGGCATGACCAATCATAAACAATAGGCTATCAATACAATATAGAACAACTCGCGAAGAAATCGGTAAGCCCACTTTAACCACAGTAAACCATTGGGTATGTATTGCCCAATCCCTATATTTACACTTTGTCTATTCTTACCGATGATAAGAATAGACAAAATGTAAATATAGGTCTATCCCCTGTCTTTTCATTCCAGCAATGTTAACATCGCATATTTTGTTGCCGTCCAGACCGTCGAAATCTATAAATGTCCGCGATTTTGCTTTCAGAAATCCGGTGACGTTACTCTTACCGTGGCAGTGTTGTTGTAACGTCACGCTCTAGCTGGTTCGGCGACGCAGAACACACACACACACACACACACACACACACACACACACACACACCAGAGGAGTGAGGTAAGAGAAAGAAGAGGGATTGTGGGACGAGAGGTTGTGAGCTTGAACTAGTGAGCGGGAGTTTGGAGTAGCCATTGGGGAGGACAGAAGTGACCAAGGGCCGCCCAAGATGGAGTGACCAGTTAGGAGAGGAGGGAGTGAGCGCTGAGAGGAGTGTATTAGCGGGTTGAAGGGTGAACAAGGGGGGACGAGAAGCTCACACAGGAGAATCAGGAGTGAGGGGAATGCAGAGGAAGCGATCACTAGGGTTGAAGAGTGACCCAGAGAGGACAGACGATGAGCGGAAGCTGTCGGAGTTGGGAAACAGTCAGAGTGTGAGGAAGAAGAAAGAAGAACGAGTGGTGGTGGGGTGGGTGGGTGCGGGACACAAAGAACGAGAGTGGATGGGTGAACAAGGGGAGGCGGTGAGACCGAGGAAGTAGAGACAGTGGAGCGGAGGTGAGGATGAGCGAGACCGACAGGGTGAACCAGGAATGGGAGTAGATGGAGTCCTGTGTTGTGTGTGTGTGTATGTGACTCAAGATAAACTTCGGAATCAGAGAGGATTGCAGGAGTGAGTGGGGAGGATGTGGATTCGGTAAAAGAAGAGTGAACAGGAAGGAGAGTGTAAAGACAGGAAGTAGAAAAGTGTGTGCGGGGGGGCCGACGGGAGTGGGAGCAGGAAGGAGATGAAGGGTGCTACAGAGCACGAGTGACCGGCGCAGAACAGGGAGGAGAGGAGTGTGATCTGAAGAGTGAACAAGACGGGGAGAGACGTGAGCGGGGGATGACATGAGAGGAGTGAATCACCAGCGAGGTAGGAAGGAGGGGAGAGGGCGTGATGAAAGGTGATGAAGCTGGAGGATCAGGGGAGGGGAAGGAGAGGTTAGCAGTTTTGAGGAGTAAAGGGAATAGGGAGGCGGAAGCACAAGGGGAAAGCGTGAACGGGAACTGATAGAGTGAGAGTTGTAACGGAGCAGAGCGATGATGTCGGTGTGAGGAGTATGTAGATATGAGAATATAGAAGTGAACTGGTCGGGGATGTGGCTCGCGCACTAGGAGTGAGTAGGCGTATAGTATAAGAGGAGCTCTGTAGACAGTAGTGGTGTCATGTTATAGTTTGATAATCAATTTGATCATGAGCTATAGTGCAGTGAGAGAAATATGTATTCGAGATCGGGGAAGGAGGAGACTTCGGACGCGCAGCTGTGTGAAGATTGTGTCGGGGTGGGGCCACCAGAATAGTGGACTCCTTCTTTAGCTTGGAGACCGAAGCGATCAGATTGTTTTTGTCCGTGGAATAGGAAAGACCGTTTCTCATGATAGTATTATAACAATTTGCTGGATATTCGTGCGCTAGCTCGTCTCACCCGGCAGTATGGCCTCGAAAGCCATTCAGACCTGAATGTGGCCTAGTTCTTGGTCAACCTCGCGATGCTGTCTAGCAGGAACTGTAAGATCTAGTAAAGAGCAATGTATCGGGTCACGACCGTACATGATCAAGATACATACCTCGTGCCTTCACTGATACCTGCCGTCTCCAGGTACCGCGGCTTAGGAAGGAGGTGTGTACGATCGGCTCCGCTGTGTGTGTTTGTTGTGCATAACAGCTGGAACTGCTGACTTGTTCGGGTGACTGTAGCTCGCGCTGGGGTGGTGGAGTGATGTTATTAGTGGTCGCTCGGTCGAGTGTGTTGTGTGTGAGGTTGTGTTGTGTTGGTTGTGTGCTGTGGTGTACGTTGTTGGTAGATTGGTTCTGCTTTCCTCCCCGCCCCCGGCACGAGATTTTCATAATTTGGTGTGACGAACCTGTCTTGTAAACCCAGCGGCTCCCCTGGCTTGGCCCCGAGTGGAGTGACGCTCGTGCGCACGGCTGCGACAAGATGAAATTGTGGTCGCCCTTGTTAAATAAAATCGACTTCTCTATAAAGTCGCATGACCAGGAAGAAAACTGGCAAGGATATTGATTAAAAGGCGCGATGCTAACACGACCACCGCCGAGGGCACTACACAGCGAGATCACGTGCGATGTTCCTGGACACACCCCCACACTTGCCCCCTGTTTCGGCGCCACATGGACTAGCATGCGAGAGGTGGCTCGCGTACAGCGTGACGCTCACACATGTCCCGCACGGCACTACACACAGGGTTGGGCTCCACTCTTGATGCACATATTTGGAACAGACATCTTCTCTGGCGGGAAATGATCAGTAGTATTGTTGTGGAATTCTTCTCTACAACGCAAAGAGAAGATGAACGTCTTATAGGTGGCCTGGTTGGACACTGCGCGTAGGGGCTGAAGGAATATTCGTCTTCTGTTCCTACGTCCAGCCAACGAGTGAGACTGTAAGCAAAAGCGTGGGACGGTGTATTATGGAGCCACCGATTCATGGACCATCCCATGGGTGGCCAGTCCTCACGCTCTCCGCCTTATTTATAGTTATGGGGATATTCAGGTCACAGCCAGAGTCGACAGCGCTGTATAATAATATTATATTAAGAGCAAATCTCAAGGCAGCAAACCAACCAACATTACTTTTGTCATGTTCAAACTCATTACACCGCCATTTCCATTACACTTTTTCCGCCCTTCGCCGAAAAAAAACCGGGCCAATCGTATGGTCCTCTGGTATTGCCGGTTGCAGCTTATCCCTGCGAGAACCGGCTCACATAAGTGGACCAAAATAACTTCAGACTCGCCACGGGCCTGCGCTTCTTGGGTGCTCAGCAGTACCCACCCGATGCTGCCCGTCGCGTGCCCGTTTGATATGGGACGATCGCTCGAAGCCTTCTCTGCGAACGCGTCATCCGGAAATAAACGTCGGACTCTCGACGCTGCGCTTCGCGTCGGTCCTCGCGAACTAACAACCGGCGCTGCGAGTAGTGCGTCGGCTGGGACGTAGACACGTTGTCCGACAAAAAAATTTTTGCAGGATCAGCATTTCCATGATATAAGCGAGATCGTATGAAAGGTTAATTGAATATGATCAAAGGACGGCCATACGCATTACATAGAGAAAGGCAAATGCCAGTTTACTGATATCCCTTGGCGTATCCTTTTAGATTGGTTCTGCGCCTTCCAAACCTCCCATCTGGAATTGAATGAGTACGTCATATCGTTCGTAATGGATTTTTCGGTGGCCATCTGAGTATTGTCAAATAATCCAGGCCTACTGCCTAGAGGCACCAGAATATGTTAACGCTCGTATATTAGCTGAGATCTCCGTTGTTATATAGTCGCTTTAGTTAGTTTGTCCTCGTCGTCAGTGTACGATAAAGGACGCCGTCAGCGCTAGCGTGGGGGAACCGTTATCTATTCCTCCGGCTGGCTCCCGGTGTAACGGCAATCCAGCTGCAGCTCTTTCCTTATTAGGCCAGTTGAGTGTCAGGTTTACCAATTCGCATAACAACCGATAAACAGCGTGTGAACGGATCAAAACGCATTTTGTCCGACATTCGTTAAAAAAACCTCTCTCTTCTCTCTCTCTCTCTGTCCTCTCTCCTCAGTTCTCTGCTCTCTCTGGTCTTGTGTCTCCACCCGCATCACCCCCACCCCACCCTTTCCCGACACCCGGTTAGCCTTCCATTATGCTGGTGGGAACCCTCGAGGTTCGGTGGGGCGATCATTCATCATTCGTACGCCGCGGCGCCCTGAGTGACAGGAAGCCGTGCGCATCGGTCCAGGGCGGCGGAGGTGCGGCGCCGCCACGCCTGGCCTGCTCCCTCTCGCCCCGCACGCGACGGCCGCGCGTGTATGTGACGTGGTTGTCCGGCGGGTGGGGGGGGGGGGGTCCCCAGTGT
>PIJE02005621.1:5000-14372 GCA_002895965.2 Coryphaenoides rupestris
GTCGCTGCGCCGTGTTCACCCCAAGTATCTGTCGGCGCCGCTGCCGGCCTGGTCACCCGACACGTGGACCAACGGGAACACTTTGTTCTTTTTCAATCAGGGATTCACGATTTTGTGATTCAAGAAGTTGAATTGAATCTCGAATCCCTGATTTAAACGAATGCAGCGTTGACGCCGACCTCCGGCACGTTCTGGAAGTTTGTTGCAGACCGATGGATCAGGAGTCAAGATTCAAGAAGTTGAATTGAATCTTGAATCCCTGATTTAAGTGAACGTTTGTTCCAGATCTGTGGTTCATGTGAACGATCAAAACATTTCCGTTTTAATTAAAAATGTACGTCTCACACTGCGCTACAATTATTCCGTCACAAATCTTATATTAAATTTAATATATAAAAATTAAATTTTTGGGGATTTATTGTACTTCACATTGCTCCTTTTTTAACATATCTTTTAATGAATGCCCTTTTCAGTGTATTAACGTGCGATTCCTTCCTTTTGTACACCGCTGTGAATGGCCTTGATGGCTTGAACGGCGCCATAGAAATGACTGTGCCTCGTCTTATACATCTCAGAGGGTTTCAGCAGCGAATTAAAGTAGTATTTTCCGCGATAAATATTCAGCAGGTTATCGACGCAAGTATTCGTCATCTGTTGAACTACTCACATTCAAATGACGACCAAACCCGGAGGGGAGAGAGCGAGCAAATTAGTTAAAATAACAAATTTGGTACTCTGCCCTTTTACAAGCATTTTTTTTGCATCTTTTTGCAAATTACACGGAGAAAAACTGGGCCGTTAAAAAGGCCGGTTTTACCGCGGATGGTTTGTCCAAAATGAAGGACGAAAGTGCAGGAACGCCGTGGAACGATGAATCGACCGATCGGCGGTGAGCACAAATTATCACAAATTATAACGGTGAACCCAAATGCACATCTGGTGCTCAACAAATACAACGTTTAACTGCGACGGAGGCCTTTTGTGTCGGGTTTGTCTGGGGTCACCGTCACTTGTTTTCTGTTGTTGTTGTTGTCGTCGTCGTCGTTTGCTTCTCCGTGTTCTGATCCGGAACGTTCTGTCTGGCTCCGTGCGCCCACGGTCGGCGCACAGCTCCGGTGGACAGGAAGTGACATTAAATCAGCCGCGTCCAGCCGTTGGTCCGGTGGTGGTGATGGTGGTGGTGGTGTGGTAGGGCGGGGGGGGGGGGAGAAGCGGGCGGGTAGGTTAAAATTACGGCCGACGCCAAATTTGAGCGCCCCAGAGCACCGCAGCAGGAAGATCTCGCCTCGCTTACGGCAGGAACCACCTGGACCCCAAAAACTCTCTATCTTCTGTCCAGTTAAACGGGAGGCCTTATATCGGCACACCTTCTAAAAGCACAGGCATGTAGTACAGTAGTAGTAGTAGTACAGCTTAGTAGTCAAGTTACAGTAGTAGTAAGTAGTAGTTACAAGTACACCTGACAGGTGTCCCGTCGTGACTGCTGGCTGACCAATGCAATGCACTGATAAAAGTACCACCAGTAAGTCTATTGGTGTAGCCTGGGTTGGAGTCCGCTCTCCCAGAGCAACCAACCAACCGATCGTCTATCGTCTGTGTTGTCAGAGGGGAGCAGCCAGAGTCACTCTCTCTCTCTCTCTCTCTCTCTCTCTCTCTCTCTCTCTCTCTCTCTCTCTCTCTCTCTCTCTCTCTCTCTCTCTCTCTCTCTCTCTCTGTCTCTCTCTCTCTCTCTCTCTCTCTCTCTCTCTCTCTCTCTCTCTCTCTCTCTCTCTCTCTGTCTCTGTCTCTGTCTCTGTCTCTGTCTCTCTCTCTCTCTCTCTCTCTCGGTGCGGACCTGTTGTCTGGGGTATCGATCGGGTATCGATCGGGTGAGGGGGGCGGGGGGGCCGAGGCTGTGACACGGGGGGACCTCCATCCCACCCCCCCCATCCCTCCCTCCCTCCCTCCCTTCCTCCACCCCTTCCTCCCTCCCTCCCTGGAGGGAGGGAGGGAGGAAGGGGTGGAGGGAGGGAGGGAGGGAGGGGGGGAGAGAGGCGGTCAGACACGACGGACTGGGGGAGATGCTCAGTTCGGCCTCAGCAGAGAGGGAACCCGCCGCTGAGGTGAGAGGCTACTGGTGCGCGTTAACTGGTTAAGATCTTAAGATGGGCGCTATTACAGTTCAGGATACGGTATTAAGGTCAGATCTCCTGTATGTCTTACGGTTCAGGCATAATGTCTTAACCTGAGGACTTAAGGGAAGCCATGTGTGAGACGGTGGTGTTAGATGTTAGATGTTAGATGTTAGCGGTGGTGTTATACAGTAAGCGTGGGGGCCTGTGGTGTTCACAGTTCGATGTGGTTGTTATATTTGAAGGATGGTGTTGGAGGTGGAATCATTCCGTGAGGTGGTGGTGGTGTTAGAAGATGGAGGCCGTGTTCTGTGCGTGTGTGTGTGTGTGTGTGTGTGCGAAATACTGTCGGTCTTATTGACTGTTCTGTTCATGTATGCTGGCCCTGGTATAGAGCCACTTTGTAATTGTGTGGAATATTAAAATGTTGCTCTATTAATATAGAAATAATCATGTATTTTATTATTTGTTGATTATTACGATTGATGTGTTGTGATTGATGATGATTGATTGTGATTATTATTTCTTATGTATATTTTGATTACCAAGGTTGTGCGTACAGTCCACATGTTGATTTCTTTATAATTACATTCACACAGACTGGGCTGGACCACTCCCTAACTCGTGATGTCAATTTAGGAGGTGGTGGGATCTGATGTTAAAATTAGGTGGCCCGTCTGTTGTCAACGCGCCTTTAAAATTTTAAAAATAATAATGATTGATTGTAGGAAACAGCTGGCTACTTCTGAGTGGCGCCGCGTAATTGAGTTTTTCTGACGTTTTGACATTTTCTGGAAACATTGGTTTAATTTCAGTATCGGATATCATGAGAGAATCTGGAGGGGGCCTCCATCACTGTCAGCCGCTAAATCCACCATTGCCTATGTAGATTCCAGCCGTCCGTACGTGCCCAAACATCAGGACCAAACCACTATTAGCAGCTGTTGGCGCCGGCTGTGCCGGGAGATACCAAGTCCGGACAGTTTAGCCCGAATCTTAATATCGTTTTAAGATCTTCCCACGACGTTTGCTGATGTGGGTCCTGAACAGCAGGACTTTTGGGTTTTGTTGTAGTGGTTCGGGTCTGGATGTTTTCCACTCCTAACCTTGGTGCAATTGGTAAATTGGCTGACTTTGCTAGTATTGGCCTCCTCACTTCACCCATTCATTACCACCGACGGCCGGTGTCATGCCATTTGCAAGTTTTGAGATGTGTGGTATACAACCAACTACAGTCAGGAGCATGGGTTGAGGGTTAGGTCGGTGTCTTGCTCAGGACACCTCCACTACCTTAGCTTTAGGAGGAGCAGTTAGGGTGTAAGGTTGGTGTCTTGTCTCGAGAGGACACCTCCACACTTTAGGACTAGGAGGATGCAGGTAGGGTTTAGGTGTGTGTCGCTCTAGGTGTACACCTCCACACTGAGAGGCTTAGGAGGTACAGGTAGGGTTAGGTGGGTCTCGCTCAGGGACACCTCCCCACACTCTATGCTAGGAGGAGCAGGGTTAGTGGTTAGGCTGGTTATTGGTCTTCGCTCAGGGACACCTCCACACTTAGCTTGAGGAGGAGCACTGGTTTAGGGTTAGGTTGGGTGTCTCGCTCAGGGATCACCTCCACCACTTAGCTTAGGAGGAGCAGGTTAAGGGTTATGGTGGGTTGTCTCTGCTCTTAGGGACACCTCCACACTTGAAGCTAGGAGGAGCAGGTAGGGATTAGGAGGTGTCTTCGCCTAGGGAGACCACCTCCCACATTCTTAGCTAGGAGGAGCAGGTAGGGTTAGGGATGGTGTCCGCTCAAGGGACACCTTCCACACTTAAGCTAGGAGGAGCCAGGGTTAGGTTAGGTGGGTGCTTGCTCAGGGATCAAGCCCTCCACATCTTGAAGTTTTGAGAGAGAGCAGGTTAGGTCTAGGTGGTGTATGCTCAGGGGAACACCTCCATCGACTTTATTCTGCTTTGAAAGATTTGTTATGGATTGGTTGTGTTTCGTGATTGTGGTTGTGGGTATGTTGTGTGGTTGATGGATATTGTCTGAGTGTGTGGTGCTGACTGCTTTTGTGGGTGATTGTGTGTTTATGAGTGTGATTTTGTGGTGTGTGCTGTTGGACGTTTGGTAGTGTGGTCTGATATTGGACCTGACGTTGTGTTTCTGTTCTTGTGATCTGTGTTTTGTTTGTGTGTGTCGTTGTGCTTTTGTTTCTTTTTTTTTGTGTGTTTGGTGTCTTGTGTTTTTGTTGTTCTTTTTGTTGTGGTGTGGTTGTGTTATGATGTGATGTTGATGTTTTTGGCTTCTTTGTGTGTGTTGTGTTGTGAGTTTTGTGTCTGATGTGTGATTTGGCGTGGTTATCTGTTTGGCTTTGTTTGATGGTGATTTTTGATGTTGTTGGGTTGTGGATTGTGTGATGAATATGTGAGTATGTGATTTGATTACAGCTGATGCTTGTGTGGTGGATTGATGTAGTAGTTTGTGCTTTTTTTCGTTGGATGGTGTTGTTGCGACTGTTTGGCTTTTTTGTTTGTGTGTGCAATTGTTTGTTGATTGTGTTGTTGGTGTGTGGTGGATGAGTTTTGTCAGTGTGGATTGTCTGGTGTTGTCGTGTATAGTATGTGTGTGTGTTTTTGTTGCGATTTTGGTTTTTGTGTTTGTTGTTTTCTGTGTGGCTTGGTGATGATTTGTTTGTCGATTGATTTTTGTCTCTTCTCTGTTGTGTGATTTGGTGTTTTCGGTGTGGTGGGATGTGTTTGTGATTGATTTGTGTTGTATGCGTTGTTGGATTTGTGGTTTTGTGTGATTGGTGTGTTGGTGTGGTTGTTGACGTGTGTTGTTGTGAATGGCTTGTTTGTGATGTGTTGAGTTTGGTTTGTGATGTGTGTGTTGTGCTGTGTGTACTTGGTTGTTTGAATGCTTGCTATTGATTTTGTTTCTGTTGTGTTCTTGTTGTATGGTTTCTGGCTGTGGGATCTTGTGTTTGATTGTTTATTGTTGTTGTTGTGTGTATTGTGTTATGTTTTTTTGTGTGTGGTTTTACTTGTCGTGTGTGATTTGTTGTTGCTTGATATTTGGTGTGGTGTTGTTTGTGTCTGTGCTTTTCTTGATTGTTGTCTTGTGATTTGGATATGATTTGGATGTGTGTTGTGTGTTTTGTATCGTGCTTTTTTGTGGTGTAGTTATTTTTTGTTTTGACTTTTTTGTGAGTGTTTTGTGTTGTTGATCCTTTTTCTTTTTGGATATTGTTTTGGTGGTGCTGCGTTGTTATTGTGGTTTGCTTTTTTATGTTGGTGTTGTATGTGTCTGTGTGGTGTCTGCTATGTGTGTTGTGATGTATGTTTTGTTTGTGGTGGCTATGTGTGATGTTTGGAGGTGGGAAGATTCCTGGGGGGATCTAAATAAACCTAGCAACCTTTTCCTGTTGGGCAGGGACAACCGTTCTTATGAGTTATACCTCCTGAGCGTACTAGCCGCCCCCTACCTTAGGTTATCCCAACGTTGTGTCACACAGTGTACTCTGTGAGGAGTGTATCCCAGAAGTAACCACGCCCAGCGCGCGCGAGGAAAACTCCTACCTGCCTCTGCCTCCATTTCTGTTTTCAGAGATTCACTGTCGTCTTCGGGAATCAAAAGTGTTTGTCTTGGTGGGACTTACATGGCTTCATGGATAGCATCAGTGCTCAGTTAGCCGAGATAAGCTAGGATAAAAAGCTCAAATAAAAGCCAAGCGAAGTAGGGATAACGAATTGAATAATGAGATGAGCTTTAAAATAAACTCCAAATGCATCTTTGGCAAAGACACTTGAGAAACGACCAAGGGCTCAAGTTGTGGAGCATAGAGATATTATAGGATTATTTCTATAACACAATGAATATGCTGGTCGAAATACAAATGCTTGTCACGTTGTTTTGCTAAAAATGAGAAAATGGGTGAGAGAGCGAAGAGAGAGAGAGTAGAAAGAATGAGAGATGGGAGAGAGATTGAAGATAGAGATGGCGTCTGGAGAGTAGTGGGTGGTGGGGCCCCTTGGGTTCTGCTTTCCGTTGTGTTCGATCCTCTGTGGACCCGCAGAGTGTCAGGTAGTCCTGGGGAGACGGGCTGTAAGCTGTGGGGTCACAGCTGGGTCCAAGCGACCGACACACTCCGGACCGTGTCACAGGAGAGACCAGAGGACCATGGAGAACATATTGAGGCCTGGATGCTGTGGACACCATCCAGAACCAGTCCAGGAACCAGTCCAGATACCAGTCCAGAACCCGACAGATGACCAGCAACAGCAACCATCACCTTCCAAAAATCTGTTCTCCTAAATTGCTCCTCTCTCTTGAAACTCTCATCTTTTCCTAAACTCTGTCTCCTAAACTTTCTCTCCTAAAACTCATTGGTGCTCCTAAACTCTCCTCTCCTAAATACTCTGTCCCTGAACTCTGTTGTCTCTAAAACTCTGTCTTCGTAATACTCTCCTCTCCTCGCGTAAAACTCTTGTTCTCCTAAACTCTGTTCTCCTAAACTTCGTCCTCTGCGTCTGTGGCGGGCACACCGGGCGGTGAACAGATATCGGATATACTGTAAAAGACGTATAAATCCGGTAGCAGCGAATTGGTGTTGTGTTTTTTTTTACACCGAATGTGCTGGTGGCTCGTGTTTCCGACCGCAGTGGTTTGCCCGACTGGTCCCGCCGTCCCTTCGGTGCGGCTCCTCGTTTTAAGACTCTCTGGGACCTTGGGGTTTGCTCCGCTTCCGCTAACACCGTTATCGTGGCATGTGTACCTCCTGGATAATTGTTAAGCGCCATGTTTCGCGGCTTGCCCTCCGCCACTAGGTTTGCTATTTAGTCCGATTACCGCTCCACTTTGCTTTCCCCACCCATCCGCCCCCATTTTAGGTGCCCACATCTCCCTTACATAATAGAGCAGTGAGCGCCGGCTTGAGGTTTATATGCATATTAACCTCGTTCCCTGGAGCTTCCGTTCGGACGGGTTGTCGGAAAATACAAGGGGCCCAGTAGCGTGCATGTGTAAGGCGTTCACTTTGTCGGATGGCATAACGAGTAATTGTCACGTCATCACAAACATCCAGAACACAATTTTCCTTCATTCACTTCCCTCGCCTAGTGTTAAGTAAAAATAAGTTTGGTGTGTTGATGGTGAGGGTGGAGGATATAGGGAGCAGATCGGAGAGAGTTAGAGTCTGGAGAGAGTGAGAGGTAATTGATGAGATTGGTGAGTGGTGGTGATGGGTTTCTGGTGATTGGAAGGAATGGTGTAAGAGAGGAGAGAGTAGAGAGAGGGGATGAGGTATGAGGAGGAGAGAGGAGTGAGAGGATGAGAAGGTAGAGACGGGATTGAGAGAGGGAGGAGTGGGATGAGATCGGATGAGAGGAAGAATGAGGAGGAAGAGTGAGAGAGGATGACGAGAGAGGGGAGATGGAGAGAGGGAAGATGGAGCGTGGGTGTTTGCGGTGGGAGAGAGAGGGGAAGTGATGAGAGGATGAGGACGTGAGGAGAGAGGATGAGAGGGAGAGAGTGCAGAGTAAGCTGTGGTTTTGTGTTGATTGATTTGTTTGGTTTTGATTTTGGTGTTTGTATGTGTTTTCATGCGTGTGATTGTGTGTGGATCTTGTGAGATTGTGGGACTGTTTGAGATTTTGTGTATCGGGTGTTGAGTTTGTGTGCTTTTGTGTGATGTGGTGTCTGTGGTTAGGTTGGTTGTGGGTTGAGTGGAGTTATTTGTCATTTGATGTTTGGGTTGATGGATTTGATTTTTATGATTTGGGTTTTTGTTTGAGTCTGATTCTCTTGTGTGGTGGTTTGTGGTATGGAGGATTTTGTAGATGAGTGTTAGGGTGAGGAGTCAGTGAGTGGAGGCAGAGATGTATTGATTGCTAGAGAGGGTTTTCTTTGTTGAGATGAGAGATGGGCATGGAGAGTGAGCGGGTGGGTGTGTGTGTGAAGATGAGATGGATGGATGTGATGTTGGCATGTCGAGATGAGGAGATAGAGTGTTTGGTGTGACTGCTGATTGTAGAGGATGAGTGATCAAGAGTGATGGGTGGAGATAGAGTGTGGATTTATGATGTGTTTGATGAGTTGTGAGTGATAGATGGTTATGTGATGATATTTGTAGAGTGGAGAGTGGTGGTGAGAGTAGAGCTGATGGAAGAGGATGTTAGGAGTGTGAGAGCGATGTTAGGTGATGAGAGGAGAGAGAATGAGGATTGATCTTTATCTCCTGTCTGTTCTGTTGGATATTTGTCTTAGCCTGATTGAAGTGTTAGAGGATGGTCTTGTGATGGTTGTGTGGTTTTTTGGATGTTGTGTTGTTGTTTCTGATTTGCTGCTTTGAATGATGTCAACTCGATTGATGTTTGACTGTTGTTTCTTGTGGATTTGGATGATGATGTGATATGCTGATGCTCTTGTATATGTGTTCCTTGATGTGTCTTATGGATCCTGTTTATCTGAGAGGAGAGAGGGAGGGAGAGAGTAGATAGAGTGGGAGAGGAGAGTGGACAGAGGCAGCGGGGGGGTGGGTAGAGAGAGAGGGGAGAGGCAGTGAGGTGGAGGAGAGGAGAGAGGGGAGAGAGGAGAGTAGGAGAGCAGGAGAGAGGAGAGAGGAGAGATTGAGAGAGGAGAGAGGGAGAGAGGAGAGAGAGGGTTGTGTGAGGAGTGATTGTAGATGGCGGTGAGAGGAGCGGTGTAGTGGGGGAGGAGAGAGAGGAGTGAGGAGAAGAGGAGAGAGGAGGCGGAGAGAGGAGAGGAGAGAGGAGAGAGGAGCAGAGGAGGAGAGAGTGACAGAGAGGAGAGAGGAGAGGACGAGAGAGCGTGAAAGAGGATGAGAGGAGTAGAGGAGAGTGAGTGAGGAGCAGGCAGAGAGGAGAGAGCGCTTGAAGAGGGTGAGAGGAGCGGGGGGGTGAGGAGAGAGAGGGAGAGTCGAGAGAGGAGAGAGAGGGTAGAGAGGAGAGGAGAGAGCGACGAAGAGGAGTAGAGGAAGAGAGGAGAAGGAAGAGGAGAGAGGAGAGAGGAGATAGTGAGAGGAGAGAGGAAGAGAGGATGAGAGGATGAGAAGGAGAGGAGGGAGAGGAGAGGAGAGAGGAGCATTTACTGCGTTGTGAATTCGTTGCATTTTAATTTTGCGGTTCAGGTAACTTCAGTGTGATCTATCTCTACGCTTGTATCCAAACTAACATAATCGTTTCCCCGGACAATCGTCTGCTTAGCAACGCCTTCGCGTCTCATTGGCCGGTGTGGTCCCAACGCCATCACACACACACA
>PIJE02005626.1:5989-18069 GCA_002895965.2 Coryphaenoides rupestris
ATATTGAATTCAAGTCTGAATCCATTTTGCATCACATTGCTATCCACTGATATTTCAGGTTGTGAAAATACTGATATTCAATAATCATTGAGAATAAGTAATCATATATTATTTTCATCAGCCTCTCGCAGGAGGCAGAAGGGCTCAGACTACTCTTCGTCCTCGGAGGAGGAGTATGAGACCGGCCCTGGCACCTCTAAACCCAGGCGCTCCTCCCAGCCCTCGGCGCCCCCTCAGCCTCACCGCGGGCGGACTGCTTCCTCCCGCCCCAAGTCCATCTCTGTGGAGACAGAGGACGACGACCCCCAGAACGACGTGGACCCCTACCAGAACTGGACAACGCACAGCGCTGAGATAGCAAAGTAAGACCTGGCTCTGCCTCGAATTATCTAACCCTAACCCCTAATACCAACCTGCTCCTTAAGGACACATATCTGGAGTCACTGTTGGTCTTGTGGCATAGGAGTGTCTGAGAAGTAATCTGTGTGTGTCCGGTTCCTCAGGCTCAGCCATGACCTGGCCAAAGACCTGGCCATCCTGGCGAGGGAGATCCACGACGTGGCCGGAGACGGGGACCCTCCGGTTGCCACCGCCGGGACCCCCATCTCCCCTAGCTCCCTGCCCAACACCCCTGCCTCCCCCATCTCCTCCAGGGAAGAGGTGGGTCGCCATAACACCCCCTCACCCCCACCTACCTACATCACCACCAGCACCACACTCCATCAACGACACCCAGGATCCTGCTCTGGGTTTCCTTGTCTGTGCACCAACTAAAGTGAGACGTTACTGACAGAGCTTCTATTTGGTTATGTCGCCAAGGTTAGCTTGTTGGCTTGTTAAGTAAGAAGGTGGTATTCAGTACTGAGTATAATAGTATTCTTTACTGTGCGGCGGACTGTTTCAAGTACTCTTTGAGCTCGTGTGGTTTTAAGTACTGGTTGTGGGGATTGTGTGTATAAAGTTAATGTTTGAAGGTAGTATGATATCAAGTTCCGTTTGTGGAAAACAAATACTGCTTGAGGTATTCAGTACTGTACTTGGTGGTATTGTGGTTTCTGAGTAGGGGAAGAATAAGATCATTTAGCTTTCTTTGCTAGCAAACACAGCTTTGATTCTGATCACTTGAACCATTTCCTACCGTTCCCAAAACCATTTCATAATCAGAAAGTGAACTTTGTGTGGTTTCTGAAATAAACATCGTGGTCTCCAGCTGCCATTGGATCTCATCCACATTCTCCGCTCCTCCACTCCCGAACAGAAGCTACATCCATATTCTCCTGGGGTTCGACCGTCTCAGGTGTCTATCTATGACTCATTAGTCCCCCCCCCCCCCCCCCCCCCCCCCCCCGTTTACCTCTTCCGATTGGTTCCCCTCCTCCACCACCCCCACCCTCTAACCACCAATCCTAACACTTCTCCACCCTGCTTGGATTGCTCCAGGACACTAACGTGACGTAACAACAGTTGAAACCGCACATGAACGGGAGGTTCATGGGTCCGGGCGGGAACTGTTGACCCACCACCGCACTCCTCTGCACTCTCCTTCACACCTTGTCCCAGCAATACTAAAACTCACTGCATATCTTTTTCGTTTTCCACCATTGCAAACGCATGTTGACTTGGATGCATGCCTTCACACCGCACGGCTCCTACCGGTACTGGTACTGGTCCATAGAACCACCAACCTTCTGGTCCACTAGTACCACTCACCTACTGGTTCATAGAACCACTGACCAACTGGGAACAGTAGCACCACTGACCTGCTGGTTCACAGAACCACTGACCGACTGGTTTAGAGAACCAATGACCTACTGGTTTATACAACCAATCACCTAATGGTTTATAGAACCACTGACCTACTGGTTTGTTGAACCAATGGTTTTCTGGTTAATAGAACCACTGACTGGCAGTAAAACTACAGAACCGCTGGTTTATAGAACCACTGACCTACTGGTTTGTTGAACCAATGGTTTTCTGGTTAATAGAACCACTGACTGGCAGTAAAACTACAGAACCGCTGGTTTATAGAACCACTGACCTACTGGTCATGATTGGGGGGTTTCCACCACCATGCAGGCCCCATTCTGACTCTGTTCTCTTTCCAGCTGGTCCAACATCTCCCTGAGGCTAGTTTAAACTACCAGAAGGTTCCGCCAGGTTGTACCACTGTCTTGGACCTGGACGCAAACATGAATGAGGCGGAGCCCGGTTCTAAGCAGCGCCGTCCCTGGAACCGCCAAGAGGTCTCTGGCCAGTCCCCTTTATACTTTACACCGCACTTTGACAACTAAAGACCTCACTGTCTGTAGACAGTTGAGCGTAAAAGGCTGTCTGTAGCCATGGGAAACACTGCAGTCAGTTTTAGTGTGCTGGGAAGAGGTGTTGTTTTGCCAAAGAGTTCCTGACTCTGCTGATGACACTTATGTCCTGTTGGATGGCTCTAGGTGATCTTGGACAACCTGATGTTGAACCCTGTGTCCCAGCTCTCACAGGCCATCCGGGAAAACACGGAACAACTCGCTGAGAAGATGAAGTAAGGAAACTCTCACCACAAGTTAGACAGTTAACTAGCTGACTAGCTTTAGCATGAGGACTACTATTCATGATTTAGCTGGGTCGTTCACATTAGATTAGGATAACATGACTTCAGTGATAAAGGTGTCTGCCAAGACAGGACAGTAAGACATCAGGAGAACTGCTGAGGAAGCCCAATGGTTAAGTTGAGGAGCAGACATTAAGGTGTTTTGATGGCGAGTCTTTAAATGGCAGAAAACCTAACCCTAAGTCCGGCCCTCTCTTCAATTCTTCCTAGGGTCCTCTTCCACAACAAGGCTGAGATCTGGGAGGAGATTGAGGCTAAAATCAACGCTGAAAATGAAATACCAATTCTGAAAACGTCCAATAAGGTTGGAGCGGTTCCCATATTATCCTAAAGTACCATCAAGGAACTGGATGACCTTGAGTAGGAAGAGCCTTTTACTGACATGTGCTTCCTTTCACAGGAGATCACCTCTATTCTGCAGGAGCTCAGGAGAGTTCAGAGACAACTAGAAGGTAAATGTCCTTCTGGAGATGATTGGTTTTCTGTTCTTTTCCCACTTGCCATTAGACAGTCCAGTGACAAAGTACTTTAGTTGAATAGTCTATCTTTAGCTCAGTTTAGTATCCTTCTATGTTGTATATTAGCATAATATCCTGCCTCTACCGTAGTACCTTAGTTTATTGTCCTCTCCGTGTTGCCGTAGTCATCAACACCATTGTGGAGCCCTCGGGCATCCAGGCAGGGGCCCTGGCCCCCACGTCGACCAGCCAGACGAAGCCCTCGGTGCGGGACAAGAAGCCGGCCGGCCGGCCCCTGGGGGACCGGACCCGCGGAGGTCCCTCCTCGTCCAACGCCAACGAGAGCACCAATCGGTCGTCACGTGGGGGGGCAGGCGGCGGCGGTGGGCATCACATGTCCTGAGCAGGCCACCGTAGCGCCGCTGGAAGAGGGGGGGGGGGGGGGCATGTGTGTTCGTAGCAAGCAGCTATATCCCGCCCACTGGCTGATGACTGACAGCCTTTTAGTACCAGTGGTGTGGAGGACATCTCATCTAGATCTTCGACAACACACGTCTGTAACCCTCATCTGGTCGGGCGAACAGAACACAAGAGTAGCCCATCTCTCTCTCTCTCTCTCTCTCTCTCTGCTCTCTCTGTCTCTCTCTCAACGTCCATCTGTATTTGTATCCTTTACAGAAACTATTTAAGCAACGACCCCGGTAGTGATTGCTTCCACTTTGCACCTGCCTACACGAATAGAAACAAAGCTATAGAAAAACGATGTTATGATTATTAGTCGCTTGCACTACAGTCCAGTCCAGTCGGCGGACCCTGTATCAAAATGTATGGATTATATTTATTTGTGCTTTGATAATCTGTCATGGCTCAGTATGTAAGGAGGCTGGGAGGTATTGATTGTCTGTTCAAAAGGAAGCGTGTAACGTATTGTTTGACCGGTCGCGGGAATGTTTGTGCGCTAGGGCACCGTCCGGTGGTACGACGGTGATGATGATGCAGAGGCCAGTTCTTGCTGAATGTCGTCAGTAAAAACCCATGAAAAAAGAATGCAGCTTTAAAAACTAAATGAAAGAACTACTCTGCGGGATTCCTCCGATGCTGAACAAGGCGGCTTTTCCGATTCTGAATGAAAAAAAAAACGAAACGACAAAAATCTAGCTATTTCCGATTACGTAATAGAAATGTGTCTGTGTGTAGCGTGCCTGACACGGGCTGTTTTATTTGAATGTCTTGGTTTGTGTTTTGTCTGGAGGGATCTGGACTTAACCTCTAATATCTATACGCCTGAACGGTTTATTTAATATCTCTTACAGACGGAGCTCGCATATCACGCCAAACGAGACCTTTAACCTTTTTCCGTAAACCATTTTAGCTAGCCAGCGAGCGTCGTGGGCGGAGCCCTCCTCGTCAAACGTCTTCACCGCTACGATAACGGCGCTATTCTTGTCATCGCTATGGTAACTGAAGCTTCTTTTCATCGCTATGGTAACCGAACCTCGATCTTGACGTCGCTGCAGTCATTTGTGAAGCACAACAACAGCACAGTACAGTACAGTACGGTATGCAGCATGGCCGAGGGCCGACGGGAGTTTTCTCGGCCGATTAAAAAAAGCATGGAAGCGGTTTCACGTTTAGGTTTTCCAATCGTTCAACTCTTCTTTGAACGTGGAAGGAGAGGGTCAGGGGGTCACCTTTCGTTTTAACGTGCCGCCGCTCAAAGGGTCCTCCACAAAAAAAACCGCCAAGGGAATATAACTCGCATCACCTCCGTGTCAAGGTTCGAGCTGGGGGACTTGAACCAGCAACCCTTTCAGAGAGAAGCCTTCCACTGGTGGTGCGTTCGGTGTCCGTGCGGGCCCCCTAGGAACATCGGCCCTTCGGTAGAACGTGCGTTTGGTTTTATCTGGAGTTCAGGTGCGTGTCGAACGACCCCCCCCCCCCCCATGACCTACTATGATGTATGTATATGTATACTACATGCAGACCATGTGTGTATCGTATGTGTGTGTGTGTGTGTGTGTCCGTGTTTGGGTGCAGCGTGCGTGCGTGTGTGTGACGTGTGTGTGTGACGTGTGTTGGTGTTGTGTTTAGCTGTTAGCTCGTGCTCATTCACTGTACAGAAACAGCGGCGTCGTGCTGGGCGGCCAGGGGCGTGCACAAGAGGAGCCGAGGCCAGTTCACCAAACGTGCACTTTTTGGGGTTTTTCTTTGCGTTCAGTTGACCTGACTTGAGTTTGCTGAATGGGCGTGGCTTAGTTTTGTTTTAGCAGTCTTAAACGATGGTGAAGTGAGTGTAGACGTGTCCCTCCCTAAACCAATGAGAATGTATGCCGGCCCGATTGGCTCTTGACTCTCGCTGCGACCAGGCGATGGTTAGTCGGTGTTTTAAACTTGATTATGCTTCACATGCATGCGACAGACAAGCTGTAGAGGACCCGACACGGTGTCCCCGCAAAACCAAACCCGTCGACATACTGTATTTACGAGCTAATGTAACCATTACCCCCCCCACAACCTTTTTTTATGGCTTTGAGCGTACGATGATGTCCATCTTGAGTGACAGATGCATTTGATTTACAGACATTCCTCTCACCTCATTCTTTGTAATAAACTTCTTCATGCACCCCGGTGTGGACACCTGTCATTCTGTGCTCAGTGGACACTGGGAATCGAACCCACGCCCCGTCATCAGCCGGAGTCTCGGGAATCTCAGCCCCAGTCTCAGGATACGCTCATAATACAGAAACAATCGTTTTAGGCTTTACAATATTCATTTTCTAAGAGAGGTTGGGTAAACCACACTCTCTCTCCCTCTCTATCGCTCTCTCTCTCTCTAACACACTCTCTCTCTCTCTCTCTGCTAACACACACACACACTGTCTCTGCTAACATTCTCTCTCTCTCTCTGCTCACACACACACACACACACAAACATACACACTTCTCTCTCTCCCTCTCTGTGCTAACATCTTTTTTTAGAATCTAATATGAAAACAAAAACAATAACTCAACCCAACTCTACTCTACCTCACATCTGACTGATTTGATACCCTTTGCAAAACGTCACTTCCAATCACCTGTGAGTTGAGGTGTTTCGCGCTCCTGCATTCCAGGAGCTGTGGTTCACGTTGACAACACAATGTGACCTTCTTCGGGTTTAGCTCCGCGCTGGACGTGTGTGAGACATGATCCAGACACACGACGCCCTCTGGTGAGTAGCGGTTTTAATGCGGCCACAGGAGAAACATCCGGTACACTTCAACGAGTACAGCGAAAGGAGATGAAACACACGTGTGTATATATATACTGTATATATGTACAACAACAGCCTCACAATAAATACAGTTAGTCAGAGCGGACTTTGTGTTAAAACAGCTCACAGGTTTGAGGACGTCGCCACCTTCTGTCTGTAGGACGTTGCCGACGTGCCTTTGAGCAAACACCATGGGAGTGGTTCTGGATGAGACCAGGGCAAGATATTATATAATATCTATATTTATATATGAAATCAAATAACATATTATGCGTAATATAATATTATTAATATAATAACATATATATGTACAATATATAATATACATTTGCAATATAGGATATATATATATATATATTACGTGCAATATATAATTCTGTGTATATGGTATGTATACTATAACAATTAATTTCACGTAAAATAATAAACTGTACATGTATCTGAGATTTATATTTCCAGTTGGTAACTCCTTGCTGTGGAAAACACAGAAGTGTGGTTGATAGAAGCAACACAGACGGAGCGGATCCACACCTCGACACCTAGCGTTAGCATGATGTTAGCTTTAACGTAAAGCTAGCTCCCGGCTTTTCCATTCCACCTCCACGACCGCGGGTCAAAGGTCGGTGTCACACGCACACGCAGGTGGTGGTCCAACACGATGATGAGGGGAAGTACGTACAGAAGATTCGTGACATGATACAGGAATGTACAGTTTATAGTGGTGGAGTTATTTTTAAGACCTTATGATGCAACAATCAAAACATGGACAAGAAAAATGGCAGAAGCCTATTTGACGGCCATTCTGAGTCGAACGGAAATGTCATCGAAGCTTTATGTGCTCGAAGAAAAGTTAGGTACTCGTTGAGTTAAGTGGTCAGAGAACAGGTCGTCAAAGAGCTTGAACATGAACTTGGCGCGACACAAACAAGAACGAGCGGCGGTTTTTCTATCTATCAGGACTCAAGTCTATTTTGGACGTGAAAATTCAAAAAACATAATTGTACGTCTGTCCTGAAACGGCCGTTTGCTTTGTTCGGTCGTTGAAAGAGTTCTGTACTGAAGTTCTTGGCCAGGTTCCGTTGCTGAACCCTGCAAGCAGCAATCTGGTTCTATTCCAGGATATTCTATCATTATTATTATGTTATATAATATATATACTGTATATATATATATACTGTATATATAAATATATTATATTATTTTCCTCATTTCAGTGATTGACTTTGATCAACTTTCCGTGCTTTTTTTTCATCTCAAATTCTGGAACTTGTCTCTGAGGTTCCTCACCAGGCTGTTCTGGTTGGAACCGGGGTCCGGGGTCTCAGACTCGGTCGCCCCCGACCCGGCGGGGGTCTTGTCCGGGTCGGGTTTTCCCCGCCCCCCACCGAGACCGGCCTCCGTCCTGGCCGCCGCCTCCTCCCTGAGTTTGTACTCCTCGGTCTCCTGGTAGGCCCTGCAGCGGTCGATGACGGCCATGATGGAGATCTTCTCCCTGCTGGTGGGCGAGCGGATCTGGACAAAGTTCTCCCCATCCTCTTCCTCAACCGCGGCCGGTTCTACTGGTCCCACTGGTTCCGCTGGTCCTCTGGTTTCGTGCGGCAGTTTCTCCACGATGATGATCCTCCGCCCGTCGTCACCAGGCAGCGCCGCCTCCGCCGAGATGTAGTAATTGTGGAAACCGTCGTTACTAGACGACGATGACGCCGCCACCGCCACCTCCGGGAGCTTCTCCAGGAAGCTGAGCTGGGGCGCGCTCAGCCGGTGGTCCAGGAACTTGCCTCTGTGCGGCCTGGACCTACCGGCCCCCGCCTGCTGAGGACCCGACGGAGGGACCCCAGAACGCCCTCCTCCTCCTCCTGCTGCTGCTCCTTCGGCCGGTTGGAGGAGCGAGGATTTGTAGCTGGAGCGCCTCTTGGTCCAGCTGTCCGTCAGCTTCTCCGGGACGGACAGGCTGCGGCCCACCAGGGGAGCGTCCGACGACAACGAGCCGTACTTGGACCTCAGCTCGCGGACGTCCGGCCAGCAGAACCCCTCGTCGGTGGCGCCGGTGGGACTGGTGGGGCTTCTGGACCGGGTCCCAGCCTCTACTGGGCTCAGCTGGCCGCCGGTCCGGGACTGGGAGCCCGGCGCCAGAGGCAGACTCAGGATAGGTTTTCCTGCAGAACGTGACAACATAAATACTGGATATTACTATTTACTCCTCAAGTCTATTGTTATGTGCACATTAATAGAAGGCCTAATGGACATGACTTTTTGTCAGGTTTCTACAACAACGCATCCTTCATTTTGAGCTATCAAGTCATTTACACTTCAGACGATTTCATCCAAAGCCACCTTCTTCTGTGGATTATTTTAGATCTAGGTCATTAAGGAGCCGGTAGGGGTCAAGTTCGAGGTCAAGGTAATCTTTATTATCCCGGAGGGGTCAGGGGGCATCGTATCATTCTCTAGGATGCTCGGAGGTTATGCTGAGATCATCGGGATTCAAACCCAGGACCTTTCAGCTGGGTGTGGAATACTATAACCACTATACTATACTGTAATGTCTTTAATTAATCTCAGAGATCCTCATGTCAGTCCTCCTGTGTGTTTCAGTGTAAAAGTCAGCATAATATACCAAGCATGTAAACATTGACATGTACCTGAGCTCTCGCTCTCCTCCAGCACACAGGTCAGGGTCCTCTTCCCCAGGCGAGGGTCCGGTTTGGAGGTCTTGATGCGCTGGCTGTACTGCCGTGCCAGGCTCAGCACCTTGCTCTTTGCGCTGTCCGGGTCGTCCTGGGAGTCGTGCTCCTGGACCTCGGGGGCCCGCCCTCTGAGCTCCAGCACCCGGGGGGGTCTGCGGACGGGAGCCTCACCTCCCCACCGCTTCAGGGTCTCCTGTAAACCCCCGGCCCGGCCCGCAGGCCCGGCGGTTCTGGTTCTGTGTTTGGCTGAGAGGCCGGAGGCGCTTTCCTCCGTGATGGTGCCTCCATTCTCACCGGAGACACCAGAGTTGTGGTCTGGTGCGAGGCCGCTGCCGGTCAGACCAGATGCAGCCATCCTGGAGGTTCTGGCCGGCTGGACAGCGGGGGTCTCGCGGACACGTCGCCTCGTGGTCCTGCCCGGGTCCTGCTCCATGGCCTGCCAAATCTGGATCATCTCAGACGAGGACCTGAACTCCTCCTCCTGCAGTGCGGGAGCCGTGGTCAAAGCGCTGGAGTACCCCACGCTCCCGCCCACGATGACCGCAGAGCATGGTTGCTGATAGGCGGCCGCAGGCTCCTCCTCCCCCGCCGCGCCGCCTCCCTGGTCTCCAGAGTCCGGTTCTCCAGGGGCTCGGTCATCGGCATCAGAAGACAAGGGCTTCATCCAGACACCTACCCCGGCGGGGAGTCGCGTCTCTGCGGCAGGAGGAGGAGCGCAGTTGAAGTGGCTGACGGAGCTGCGGACCAGCCCCGTGGGGATGGAGGTCAGGCTCTCGCGCCGCCGCAGGCAGAACGCCGGGTCCTGGCTCTCGGCCACCTCGTAGTAGCTCTTAATCTTCCCGATGAGCAGCTGGTCGTGTCTCGACAGGGTTGAGTCCTTGCGCTGGCGACTACCGGCACCACTGCCCATCACGCCGTCGTCGCTGTCCCGCGGCGACAGCAGCAGGTTGGCGTCGGCCGGCCGGAACACCTCGGGGCTGTCCAAACCCGGGCTCAGGGCGCCGCCGGCGCGGTTCAGGAGCCGTGGCGACAGGCAGCCGGGGGAGGAGGCGTCGTCAGAGGCCAGGCTGGGCCGTCGCACGCTGCCCGTGAAGTGCTGAGCGATGGCGCCGGCGCGACTCAGGACCGAGGACGGGAGGATGCTAGTGGGCTTGGTCTCCTTCCCTGCCTCCTCGCTTTCCTCCTCCTCAGACGACTCCTCACTGCTCAGGGTTTTGGAGTCGGAGTCCTGGGTGGTGGCGGCGGAGGAGGAGGGCGGTTCCTCCACCGCGGGCGGTTCTGCTGCTGCTGGTGCTGCTGGTTCTGACGCCGGCTTCTTTGGCCCACGAGGAGAAGCGGAGATCTTGGGAGACGTGTTTGAATACGGATCCGTTGGCTCGGACTTCTCCTGGTGTTCAGAAGCCTGGGGAGGATCAATGGGCTGTTACGTGAGGACACATCCTGAACTCACTCCTCAGGAAGAAGATCTGAACCGCACTGCTTCATGTTGTTAACCATTGACGAGTTTAATTTGGACTCTACCAACCTGAAGTTCTGTGGGTGGGCCCTCCACAACAGGAGGTCTCTGGAGGTGTTCATCCTGGACGAGGCTTCTCATCTCCTCATCCTTGAGGAGACACAAAACAGAACTATCACTCAGACCTTCGAGGCTGTCGGGTCAGATGTTAGATTGCTCCTCTGTGACTCCATCTCCATCTCCAGCGGGGTTGATGAAGATGCCATATCCGTGTCAACAATCACCCGGACATCAGTTAATCCAATTCACAGAACCAATTCAAACTTTTAATACCGTTACCTGTTAGGCAGCCATTCCTGCATTAAGTCAATGGAGGGAGAGATATAGCGATTTTTTTAATTCAGCAGAGACTTTTATCCCACGCAGTTTGCTGCTACCCGCTGCTAACCATTAGCCTCTAGCTCTTAGCTGCTACCTGTAGACCGCTAGCTGTCAGCTGCTAGTCGTGGGCTCATGGTTGTTAGCCACTAGCTGTTAGCTTCTAGCCTCTAGCTCTTAGCTGCCATCTGTGAACCGCTGATAGCTGTTAGCCGCTAGCTGCTGGTTGTTAGCCGCTAGCTAGCTGCTGGTGGTGGTGTTACCGTGTCTTTAGTATGTTATGAGGCTGCTGCGTGGGGGAGACAGGGGGAGGCTGGAGGGCGGAGGTCGGAGGTCGAAGGTTAGCCTGGTGAGGAGGAGGAGGAGGAGGAGGAGCAGGCCTCACCGTGGCGTCTCCCAGGGAAAGCAGAGCTCTGGCCCGAGAGTGCCAGCAGGAGATGGCTGCTAGCATGGAGCTAGCGAAGTCTGCTACCTGATAGCCCTCCAGGGTTAGCAGCATGTCATCATCATCGTCGTCGCTATCCACCTCCTCGGGGTCGACCCCGCCGCTCAGCCGGTCCACGGAGCCCTTCCTCCCAACACGCTCCTGCTCCTCTTCCTCCTCCTCCTCCTCCTCCCCCGGACCGAAGCCCAGCAGAGAGCTGCTCCTCCTGGAGACGGGAGCCTCCTCCCTCGGGACCGCGCCCTCGCTGGCTGCATGCTGGACACACCCACCACACCCACCTCCTCATCCTCCTCCTCCTGCTCTACTAGTCTGGTCTGCTAGTCTAGACCAGAACACCAACCTTCTCACTATGAGGAAGAAACTTTCATGATGGTTCTGCTGGACCACTGACACACTAACCACTCATTCATCCATCCATCCATCCATCCATCCATCCATCCATTTATATCCATCCATTTATCTCTCAGTCCATCCATCCATCAACTGGTGACTCCTGCAGTTTTATCGATTATATAGATCGTTTATAGAGTTTTTTGCAGATATCTATACAATATGGTCCATGCCGTAGATATACACAGGGTAGATATGGTCCATGCAGTAGATGTAGAAAATACTGTAGTACAAAGAGTAGATGAAGATGATATAGTCGAAACGTTAGTAAATATTGAGTCTTACCTTCAGGGCAGCTGTGAAAAACGGAGAAGACAGGGGTAAATATACACATACAAATAATGTATAGCAATATATATACAGTAGATATGCAGTTTACTGCTGCTTTTAACCAAAGTGCTTTTAACCTGG
>PIJE02005628.1:0-18062 GCA_002895965.2 Coryphaenoides rupestris
TGTTACATTCACTGTCTCACCTTCACTGTCTCATTGTCTCACCTTCACTGTCTCACCTGGTATATATCCACTGTCTCACCTTCACTGTCTCACCTATTCTATTCATTGTCTCACCTCTCTGCCTCTTCAATTCAACTTGTGCTTTGACCAATATGCTGTAGGTTTAGACTCTAAACAATCAAGCTTGTGTCTCTGAACTTTAGAGACACAAGCTTCTTTCTGCAGCCCACTCCAGGCCAACATTACAGCCCCCCCTGCTGGCCTGGAGTGGGCTGCAGAAAGAAGCTTGTGTCTCTAAAGTTCAGAGACACAAGCTTGATTGTTTAGAGTCTAAACCTACAGCATATTGGTCAAAGCACAAGTTGAATTGAAGAGGCAGAGAGGTGAGACAATGAATAGAATAGGTGAGACAGTGAAGGTGAGACAGTGGATATATACCAGGTGAGACAGTGAAGGTGAGACAGTGAGACAGTGAAGGTGAGACAGTGACTATAACAGTGAGACAGTGCAGGTGAGACAGTGAATATACCAGGTGAGACAGTGAAGGTGAGACAATGAGACAGTGAAGGTGAGACAGTGAATGTAACATGTGAGACAGTGAAGGTGAGACAGTGAAGGTGAGACAGTGACTATAACAGTGAGACAGTGCAGGTGAGACAGTGAATATACCAGGTGAGACAGTGAAGGTGAGACAATGAGACAGTGAAGGTGAGACAGTGAATGTAACAGGTGAGACAGTGAAGGTGAGACAGTGAGACAGTGAAGGTGAGACAGTGACTATAACAGTGAGACAGTGCAGGTGAGAGAGTGACTATAACAGGTGAGACAGTGAAGGTGAGACAAGTGAGACAGTGAAGGTGAGACAGTGAAGTAACAGTGAGACAGTGAAGGTGAGACAGTGAATATACCAGGTGAGACAGTGAAGGTGAGACAATGAGACAGTGAATGTAACAGGTGAGACAGTGAAGGTGAGACAGTGACTATAACAGTGAGACAGTGCAGGTGAGACAGTGAATATACCAGGTGAGACAGTGAAGGTGAGACAGTGAGACAGTGAAGGTGAGACAGTGACTATAACAGTGAGACAGTGCAGGTGAGAGAGTGACTATAACAGTGAGACAGTGAGGGTGAGACAGTGAATATAACAGTGAGACAGTGCAGGTGAGAGAGTGACTATAACAGTGAGACAGTGAAGGTGAGACGAGTGAATATAACAGTGAGACAGTGCAGGTGAGACAGTGAATATACCAGGTGAGACAGTGAGGTGAGACAGTGATATAACAGTGAGACAGTGCAGGTGAGAGAGTGACTATAACAGTGAGACAGTGAAGGTGAGACAGTGATAACAGTGAGACAGTGAAGGTGAGAGAGTGACTATAACAGTGAGACAGTGCAGGTGAGACAGTGAATATACCAGAGGTGATACAGTGCAGGTGAGACAGTGAATTACGAGGTGAGACAGTGAGCGTGACGGAGGAGGTGCTCAGCAACCTGGTGGTGTGACGGTGTGATCATGTGACCACGTGAGCCCGTGACTCATCATGCTGTTCTCCTGGGTGCAGTCTGGCCTCACTCCGCTCCACGTCACCTCCTTTATGGGCCACCTGAACATCGTGAAGATCCTCCTGCAGAAGGGAGCGTCCCCCAGCGCCTCCAACGTGGTGAGTCAGCAGAACTCAACCCTCCCTCCATCCTCCCTCCTCCCTCCCTCTCTCCCCCCTCCCTCCCTCCTCCCTCCCTCCTCCCGCCCGGATTGCGGTCTCTCCGAGCTTTAACACAACAAGTCCCAGGCGACCGGTTGGGGACTATTGGATTTTGCCGTCTCTCTCGCGCGCGCAATATGCGAATAACCACTTTCTCTCCATGTTCACCTCGCACCCTGGCTCACAACCGACACACACCACGCTTGGCGGCCATTTTGGCGTCCTTAAAATGAAAAAAACTTAAAATCCCTCCAAAACATAATTGAATTTGAACTATTTTAACTTTGGACGGCAATGCTACGGTTACTGTTGCTGATATTTTTTGCTGGCCTCAGTTCATTTTACCGTCCTGCTCTACAGTCTACAGTCTGAATCCATGTGAACGCAGCACTAAGCCCAGCAGGCTGAATATATTGAGTTGATGAACAGAAAGGGATCGTCTCATGCATTTTACTCTATTTTATAACCCATAAGGAATATGAAACTGTGAATGAAGCCGAACGAACCCATGGGAGTTATTCTCGTTTCCATGGCGACAGGATGGATGATGATGATGATGATGATGCTGATGGTGTGTTTGTGTGTGTGGTTGTGCAGAAGGTGGAGACTCCTCTCCACATGGCCTCGCGGGCCGGACACTACGAGGTGGCAAATTTCCTGCTGGAGAACTCAGCGCCTGTGGACCCTAAGGCCAAGGTACCACACACACACACGCCCACACACACACACACACACACACACACACACACACACACACACACACACACACACACACACACACACACAAAAGGGTGTGTGTGTGTGTGTGTGGGTGGGGGGGGTGGGTAAAATATAATAAATATAAATATAAAATAAAAAGTAAATAATACTTTGGCAAGTACCTTTCTGTATAATCCATTATGCTTACATTCTCACATTCGAACACAATATGATACTCGTCTCCCAGATGGATGTCATGACAAAGGTTGCAAATTCTCTGGTTCCTATCCAGCCCTTTACCAACACCGTCAGCTCCAGTGAAAGAAGCTCTCAATCACAAGTCCTGGGAGGTTGAGGCAGTTCCCACATGGAACTGACAGCAGTTATCAGACCCTGCTCCCGTTAACAATCTGTTGGAATGATCCCCCTCATTAGTCCTTCGCATCCTTGGCTTGGTCGTCGTACTGAATGCCCTGAGCGGTCTCTCTCCCCTCCCCCAGGACGACCAGACGCCGCTGCACTGCGCGTCCCGCATGGGTCACAAGGAGCTGGTGAAGCTGCTGCTGGAGCACAAGGCCAACCCCAACGCCACCACCACGGCGGGACACACCCCCCTGCACATCGCCGCCCGCGAAGGCCACGCCCAGACCATACGCATGCTGCTGGACATGGACGCCCAGCAGACCAAGATGACCAAGGTACGCTGTCTCGTGGCGGCTCGGTGCACGCCGCCAGGACTCTCTTCAGTTATTAAAGGGGCCCTATTCTACGGGGGACGAAGTGACATCACAAGTGGGAGTGTCCACCTATACGTGTGCTGACTAGATCAGACGAGCAGCCTACCCAGTGGACTGTACCAACTCGTAAACTGATCTATCTTCATCTAGTAACTGGTAAACTGGTCAGCATACATACATCAAGGTGGACACTCCCACTTGTGACGTGCCACGTGACAATTTTGAAATGTCTGAAATGTAATGCTGTTCTACAGTGTCCTTGAGCGGGACAGCGTGTATGAGGGTGTGTATATGAATGGGTGAACGTGAGGCAATTTGGGCAGGCCACTGGTTAGAACAAGCACTGCATAAACGCAGTCCATTTACCATTCACAATAGTGGTGCACGTTCAGCACAGTTGACCGGGTGTGAGGCAGACTGACCGCAGACCGGACACAGACACCGCCCCCCTGTGCCTCCTCCATGGTGTCAGATCTGTTCCCACCAATGATCTGTGACTGAGTTCTCTGCTCTAGTGTCAGACCGGGGACCAAGGTGAACTCATCTCCCATCAGACCGCCATCAGTAGCTCAGTGGGTCACAGGCTATCACTAGACACACAAAGACACGTCCTTAATTGTTGTTGTGTAGTTGCCGATGGGAGCCTGTGTATGAGTGTAAAATGGATTTTATTTATATATCGCTTTTATCCAAATCGCTTTACAGTTGCCTGACATTCACCCATTCATACACCGACGGTGGTGTGAACCATGCAAGGTAACAACCAACACGTCAGGAGCAGTCAGGGTTAGGTGGCGTCACCTCCGCACTTAGCTAGGAGGGGGAGCCCGGGGATCGAACCAGCAACCTTCCTGTTACCAGACAACCGCTCTTGTCTCTCTGTGTCTCCGGTGGTCCTGCAGAAGGGCTTCACTCCGCTGCATGTGGCCTCCAAGTACGGCAAGGTGGACGTGGCCGAGCTGCTGCTGGAGAGAGGAGCCAATCCCAACGCTGCTGGAAAGGTAGCCCAGAACCCCACGCCTATAATGGCCTCAATAATGGCCTTCCAGATCCTCAAGCCTTAACCACACGACCAACGACCAATACATAACTATCAAACCTTTTACATCGACATTCAACCAACTCTACAGTCCTCTGGTCGCGTAGATGTCACTTTCTGTATTTTCTGTACAAATACAAATACAAATATTTGTTTCTCTTATTTATTAGTTTATTAGTAGTTATTTTTTGCCTACTTCCTAAGTACTGTCGCCTGCCATGTCACAAGAGTTTCACTGTCCAGAGTGGCCCTGTGTTGTGATGTACATGTGACAATAAAACACTTAGACTCTGACTGTATGTGTGCTGTGTTCCTGCAGAACGGTCTGACTTCTCTCCATGTTGCTGTCCACCACAACAACCTGGACGTGGTCAACCTGCTGGTTAGCAAAGGAGGCTCTCCACATAGCGCTGCCAGGGTAACACACACACACACACACACCTGCAATCACACACATACACTAGGGGTCGACCGATATGGTTTTTTCTGGGCCGATACCGATTATTAGTAATTAGGGGTCGATAATCGGCCGATAATCGGATCTGATATTCATCATTTTTCCTATTATTGGAATCATTATTTTGTATGATCTGATTGCCGATTAAATGAAAAAAAAAATGTAATGCACTCCTCAATGTCGACCCCTAACATACACACCTGCAAACACACACACATACACACTTGCAAACGCAAACACACACACACACACCTTCAAACACACACGTACAGCTGTGCATGCGCAGACACACACACACACACACACACGCACACACAAATGCAAAAACACACACACACACACACACACACACACACACACACCTGCAAACATACACGTGCACAGATGTGCATGCAAAGACACACACACTCACACACACCCAGATACAAGTCCTTCTCATACGAGCTCAGCTCACCCCCACCCACCCCCCACAGAACGGCTACACTCCGCTCCACATCGCCTCCAAGCAGAACCAGGTGGAGGTGGCCAACAGCCTGTTGCAGTACGGGGCGTCGGCCAACGCAGAGTCCCTGCAGGGGGTCACGCCCCTGCACCTGGCCTCCCAGGAGGGGCGCCCCGACATGGTGGCCCTGCTCATCTCCAAGCAGGCCAACGTCAACCTGGGCAACAAGGTAAGACTTATATGTCATCTTGTCCCTATGAGCCTTCTAATGGCCCGATTGAAAGGGCTTCACGCTTGCACACTCTCAACCCGTTATAATCAAACCACAGGCAGAGACCAACACACACACACACACACACGCACACACACATACACACAGGCCTTGCACTCGGTTTAAATGGCAAGTGACATCACCTGGCACCAGTTGGAGCCAATCAGTAAGAGCAATTGCGCTAAATGTTGTTTCCCCCAGTGATGGTGCCAATTGGCTCAAATTAGATTGTGGGACTTGCAGAGGAAAGGGGTTATTGCTTGACTCCAATTTGAACCAGTCACACAGAGAAAGAGAGCGAGAGAGAGCAATTGCAATAGCCGTCGATCACCAGAGATGGTGCTGGCGCCAACCGGTTTGACTGGCTCCTGCGGGGGGCCACCGGCTAACCGATCTGGATGGTAATGTTCCTGTCTCCTGGCAGAGCGGCCTGACCCCGCTGCATCTGGTGGCGCAGGAGGGACATGTGGGCATCGCCGACATCCTGGTGAAGCAGGGGGCGTCGGTGTACGCCGCCACACGGGTATGCTACGCACATCACACACATAGCAGTGATAGAGAGGTAGCAGTAATACTTTATTTGTATAGCCCTTAACGGTAAATGGAGTTCATTTACTGTATAAAGCGCTTTTATCCAAAGTGCTTTACAGTATTGCCTTACATTCACCCATTCATACAGCGACGGCGGTGCCAACCATGCAAGGTAACAACCAACACGTCAGGAGCAGTTAGGCTTAGGTGGTGTCTTGCTCAGGGACACCTCCACACTTAACTAGGGGGAGCCCGGGGATCGAACCAGCGACCTTCCTGTCGCCAGACAACCGCTCTAGAGAGGGAGATCCCTCCTTCCAGGGACGGTTCGGAGTGCAGTGGGTACCATAGTGGACATGCAATTCCAAAAATAAATAAATGATATTAATATCGTCCATGGTGGTTGGTGAGCAGGCTGGTAGCTGTCAGGTGCAGTGGCTTGGTATCCAGTCATGATCACAGCAACACACTTAATTTAGCTATACAACCATCCTTCAAGAATACAATAAGTAATAAGATTATAATAATATAATAATAATTCAAATGGAATAAGGCCAACAGAAAGTTTAAAGATGGAAGAAGAAATACAAATAAGAAGCAAGGAAGACAGCTACACACAGTCATCTATTGTGTGTGTGTGTCGTGACTAGTTGATGTGCAAATCTAAACATAAAGCAAGATATCGTCATCATTAAGGTGTTGGGTAAAAAAACCAACACGTTTTTTTCACCAATTTAGCCCAACTACACAGAATAAGAGAAGGAACATGGGCCTAATCAATATCTTTGTATGTCTTCATGTAAAAGGACATCCTCCCACTTTGTGATCGTAGTCACATGGAGTGCCTTAAACTGTGACCTTTCCTACCCTGAGTAAAAATAACAGCCTGTTCTCATGGCTCACAGGTTCATGTTACCATCAATGCATGACCTGAGCCATGAATGAGCTTGAATGGTACAACACCACAGCTCAGCTCGGCTTGGTAAGGAGATAGCATGGAGAGTATCAAGTCATATGACCTATAGCAGCCATGGGATACTGATACCTTATCTACTGTTACGGACAGTATGGATCCCTGACATCCCTGACATCACTTCCAGAACAAGAGGGGGGATTGGGGGGGGTTGCTGTTAAACTGTGACACTAAAGAGAGAAACTGGATTTAAGAGTTCATGACTTTGATGCAAATGGAGATAAGTCTACTACCAGTGCTGCCCTCGTACATAGAAGGAGCAGACCCACCTGCGTTGTCTATTAGAACTAATGTGGCTCGTACCTGTGTCGAACAATGATATGATTAATAATTGATAACTTGTCACCAGGAATAGGGCATGCCAAGGAATATGTCCATTGCAATTATATAACGGATGCGTCAACTTTCCGTACACAGTGTTTGCTGTTTTCGTTGATCTGTGTGTTTGTTTAATAGTGTTGTGACGAGCAACACTATTAAACAAACACACAGATCAACGAAAACAGCAAACACTGTGTACGGAAAGTTGACGCATCCGTTATATAATTGCAATGGACATATTCCTTGGCATGCCCTATTCCTGGTGACAAGTTATCAATTATTAATCATATCATTGTTCGACACAGGTACGAGCCACATTAGTTCTAATAGACAACACAGGTGGGTCTGCTCCTTCTATGTACGAGGGCAGCACTGGTAGTAGACTTATCTCCATTTGCATCAAAGTCATGAACTCTTAAATCCAGTTTCTCTGTTTAGTGTCACAGTTTAACAGCAACCCCCCCCAATCCCCCCTCTTGTTCTGGAAGTGATGTCAGGGATGTCAGGGATCCATACTGTCCGTAACAGTAGATAAGGTATCAGTATCCCATGGCTGCTATAGGTCATATGACTTGATACTCTCCATGCTATCTCCTTACCAAGCCGAGCTGAGCTGTGGTGTTGTACCATTCAAGCTCATTCATGGCTCAAGTCATGTATTGATGGTAACATGAACCTGTGAGCTATGAGAACAGGCTGTTATTTTTACTCAGGGTAGGAAAGGTCACAGTTTAAGGCACTCCATGTGACTACGATCACAAAGTGGGAGGATGTCCTTTTACATGAAGACATACAAAGATATTGATTAGGCCCATGTTCCTTCTCTTATTCTGTGTAGTTGGGCTAAATTGGTGAAAAAAACGTGTTGGTTTTTTTACCCAACACCTTAATGATGACGATATCTTGCTTTATGTTTAGATTTGCACATCAACTAGTCACGACACACACACACAATAGATGACTGTGTGTAGCTGTCTTCCTTGCTTCTTATTTGTATTTCTTCTTCCATCTTTAAACTTTCTGTTGGCCTTATTCCATTTGAATTATTATTATATTATTATAATCTTATTACTTATTGTATTCTTGAAGGATGGTTGTATAGCTAAATTAAGTGTGTTGCTGTGATCATGACTGGATACCAAGCCACTGCACCTGACAGCTACGAGCCTGCTCACCAACCACCATGGATGATATTAATATAATTTATTTATTTTTGGAATTGCATGTCCACTATGGTACCCACTGCACTCCGAACCGTCCCTGGAAGGAGGGATCTCCCTCTCTAGAGCGGTTGTCTGGCGACAGGAAGGTCGCTGGTTCGATCCCCGGGCTCCCCCTAGCTAAGTGTAGAGGTGTCCCTGAGCAAAACACCACCTAAGCCTAAGTGCTCCTGACGTGTTGGTTGTTATCTTGCATGGTTGACACCACCGTCGCTGTATGAATGGGTGAATGTAAGGCAATACTGTAAAGCACTTTCGATAAAAGCGCTATATACATTAAATTAACTCCATTTACCGTTAAGGGCTATACAAATAAAGAATTACTGCTACCTCTCTATCACTGCTATGTGTGTGATGTGCGTAGCATACCCGTGTGGCGGCGTACACCGACGCCCCCTGCTTCACCAGGATGTCGGCGATGCCCACATGTCCCTCCTGCGCCACCAGATGCAGCGGGGTCAGGCCGCTCTGCCAGGAGACAGGAACATTACCATCCAGATCGGTTAGCCGGGGACCCCCGCAGGAGCCAGTCAAACCGGTTGGCGCCAGCACCATCTCTGGTGATCGACGGCTATTGCAATTGCTCTCTCTCGCTCTCTTTCTCTGTGTGACTGGTTCAAATTGGAGTCAAGCAATAACCCCTTTCCTCTGCAAGTCCCACAATCTAATTTGAGCCAATTGGCACCATCACTGGGGGAAACAACATTTAGCGCAATTGCTCTTACTGATTGGCTCCAACTGGTGCCAGGTGATGTCACTTGCCATTTAAACTGAGTGCAAGGCCTGTGTGTATGTGTGTGTGCGTGTGTGTGTGTGTGTGTGTTGGTCTCTGCCTGTGGTTTGATTATAACGGGTTGAGAGTGTGCAAGCGTGAAGCCCTTTCAAGCGGGCCATTAGAAGGCTCATAGGGACAAGATGACTTATAAGTCTTACCTTGTTGCCCAGGTTGACGTTGGCCTGCTTGGAGATGAGCAGGGCCACCATGTCGGGGCGCCCCTCCTGGGAGGCCAGGTGCAGGGGCGTGACCCCTGCAGGGACTCTGCGTTGGCCGACGCCCCGTACTGCAACAGGCTGTTGGCCACCTCCACCTGGTTCTGCTTGGAGGCGATGTGGAGCGGAGTGTAGCCGTTCTGTGGGGGGTGGGTGGGGGTGAGCTGAGCTCGTATGAGAGGACTTGTATCTGGGTGTGTGTGAGTGTGTGTGTCTTTGCATGCACATCTGTGCACGTGTATGTTTGCAGGTGTGTGTGTGGTGTGTTTTTGCAGTTGTGTGTGCGTGTGTGTGTGTGTGTGTGTGTCTGCGCATGCACAGCTGTACGTGTGTGTTTGAAGGTGTGTGGTGTGTGTGCGTTTGCAAGTGTGTATGTGTGTGTGTTTGCAGGTGTGTATGTTAGGGGTCGACATTGAGGAGTGCATTACATTTTTTTTTTCATTTAATCGGCAATCAGATCATACAAAATAATGATTCCAATAATAGGAAAAATGATGAATATCAGATCCGATTATCGGCCGATTATCGACCCCTAATTACTAATAATCGGTATCGGCCCAGAAAAAACCATATCGGTCGACCCCTAGTGTATGTGTGTGATTGCAGGTGTGTGTGTGTGTGTGTGTGTTACCCTGGCAGCGCTATGTGGAGAGCCTCCTTTGCTAACCAGCAGGTTGACCACGTCCAGGTTGTTGTGGTGGACAGCAACATGGAGAGAAGTCAGACCGTTCTGCAGGAACACAGCACACATACAGTCAGAGTCAAAGTGTTTTATTGTCACATGTACATCACAACACAGGGCCACTCTGGACAGTGAAACTCTTGTGACATGGCAGGCGACAGTACTTAGGAAGTAGGCAAAAAATAACTACTAATAAACTAATAAATAAGAGAAAAAAATATTTGTATTTGTATTTGTACAGAAAATACAGAAAGTGACATCTACGCGACCAGAGGACTGTAGAGTTGGTTGAATGTCGATGTAAAAGGTTTGATAGTTATGTATTGGTCGTTGGTCGTGTGGTTAAGGCTTGAGGATCTGGAAGGCCATTATTGAGGCCATTAATATGCGTGGGGTTTCTGGCTACCTTTCCAGCAGCGTTGGGATTGGCTCCTCTCTCCAGCAGCAGCTCGGCCACGTCCACCTTGCCGTACTTGGAGGCCACATGCAGCGGAGTGAAGCCTTCTGCAGGACCACCGGAGACACAGAGAGACAAGAGCGGTTGTCTGGTAACAGGAAGGTTGCTGGTTCGATCCCCGGGCTCCCCCTCCTAGCTAAGTGCGGAGGTTGACGCCAACCGTAACCCTGACTGCTCCTGACGTGTTGGTTGTTACCTTGCATGGTTCACACCGCCGTCGGTGTATGAATGGGTGAATGTCAGGCAACTGTAAAGCGATTTGGATAAAAGCGCGATATAAATAAAATCCATTTTACACTCATACACAGGCCCCCATCGGCAACTACACAACAACCAATTAAGGACGTGTCTTTGTGTGTCTAGTGATAGCCTGTGACCCACTGAGCTACTGATGGCGGTCTGATGGGAGATGAGTTCACCTTGGTCCCCGGTCTGACACTAGAGCAGAGAACTCAGTCACAGATCATTGGTGGGAACAGATCTAACACCATGGGAGGAGGCACAGGGGGGTGCCTTTGTCCGGTCTGCCTCACTCCCGGTCAACTGTGCTGAACGTGCACCACTATGGTGAATGGTAAATGGACTGCGTTTATGCAGTGCTTGTTCTAACCAGTGGCCTGCCCAAATTGCCTCACGTTCACCCATTCATACACACACCCTCATACACGCTGTCCCGCTCAAGGACACTGTAGAACAGCATTACATTTCAGACATTTCAAAATTGTCACGTGGCACGTCACAAGTGGGAGTGTCCACCTTGATGTATGTATGCTGACCAGTTTACCAGTTACTAGATGAAGATGGATCAGTTTACGAGTTGGTACAGTCCACTGGGTAGGCTGCTAGTCTGATCTAGTCAGCCCACGTACAGGTGGACACTCCCACTTGTGATGTCACTTCGTCCCCCGTAGAATAGGGCCCCTTTAATAACTGAAGAGAGTCCTGGGCGGCGTGCACCGAGCCGCCACGAGACAGCGTACCTTGGTCATCTTGGTCTGCTGGGCGTCCATGTCCAGCAGCATGCGTATGGTCTGGGCCGTGGCCTTCGCGGGCGGCGATGTGCAGGGGGTGTGTCCCGCCGTGGTGGTGGCGTTGGGGTTGGCCTTGTGCTCCAGCAGCAGCTTCACCAGCTCCTTGTGACCCATGCGGGACGCCGCAGTGCAGCGGCGTCTGGTCGTCCTGGGGGAGGGGAGAGAGACCGCTCAGGGGCATTCAGTTCGACGACCAAGCCAAGGGATGCGAAGGACTAATGAGGGGGATCATTCCAACAGATTGTTAACGGGAGCAGGGTCTGATAACTGCTGTCAGTTCCATGTGGGAACTGCCTCAACCTCCCAGGACTTGTGATTGAGAGCTTCTTTCACTGGAGCTGACGGTGTTGGTAAAGGGCTGGATAGGAACCAGAGAATTTGCAACCTTTGTCATGACATCCATCTGGGAGACGAGTATCATATTGTGTTCGAATGTAAGAATGTAAGCATAATGGATTATACAGAAAGGTACTTGCCAAAGTATTATTTACTTTTTATTTTATATTTATATTTATAATATTTTACCCCCCCCCACCCACACACACACACACACACACCCTTTTGTGTGTGTGTGTGCCCGCGCGTGCGCGCGTGCGTGTGTGGTGTGTGTGCGTGTGTGTGTGTGTGGTGTGTGTGTGTGGGCGTGTGTGTATGTGGTACCTTGGCCTTGGGGTCCACAGGCGCTGAGTTCTCCAGCAGGAAATTTGCCACCTCGTAGTGTCCGGCCCGCGAGGCCATGTGGAGAGGAGTCTCCACCTTCTGCACACCACACACAAACACACCATCAGCATCATCATCATCATCATCATCAGCCATCCTGTCGCCATGGAAACGAGAATAACTCCCATGGGTTCGGCTTCATTCACAGTTTCATATTCCTTATGGGTTATAAAATAGAGTAAAATGCATGAGACGATCCCTTTCTGTTCATCAACTCAATATATTCAGCCTGCTGGGCTTAGTGCTGCGTTCAACATGGATTCAGACTGTAGACTGTAGAGGCAGGACGGTGAAATGAACTGAGGCCAGCAAAAAATATCAGCAACAGTAACCGTAGCATTGCCGTCCAAAAGTTAAAATAGTTCAAATTCAATTATGTTTTGGAGGGATTTTAAGTTTTTTTTCATTTTAAGGACGCCAAAATGGCCGCCAAGCGTGGTGTGTGTCGGTTGTGAGCCAGGGTGCGAGGTGAACATGGAGAGAAAGTGGTTATTCGCATATTGCTCGCGGCGAGAGAGACGGCAAAATCCAATAGTCCCCAACCGGTCGCCTGGGACTTGTTTGTGTTAAAGCTCGGAGAGACCGCAAACCGGGCGGGAGGAGGGAGGGAGGGGGGAGAGAGGGAGGGAGGAGGGAGGGAGGAGGGAAGGAATGGAGGGAGGGTTGAGTTCTGCTGACTCACCACGTTGGAGGCGCTGGGGGACGCTCCCTTCTGCAGGAGGATCTTCACGATGTTCAGGTGGCCCATAAAGGAGGTGACGTGGAGCGGAGTGAGGCCAGACTGCACCCAGGAGAACAGCATGATGAGTCACGGGGTCACGTGATCACATGATCACACCGTCACACCACCAGGTCGCTGAGCACCTCCTCCGTCACGCTCACTGTCTCACCTCGTAATTCACTGTCTCACCTGCACTGTATCACCTCTGGTATATTCACTGTCTCACCTGCACTGTCTCACTGTTATATTCACTCTCTCACCTTCACTGTCTCACTGTGATAGTCACTGTCTCACCTTCACTGTCTCACTGTTATAGTCACTCTCTCACCTGCACTGTCTCACTGTTATAGTCACTGTCTCACCTGCACTGTATCACCTCTGGTATATTCACTGTCTCACCTGCACTGTCTCACTGTTATATTCACTCTCTCACCTTCACTGTCTCACTGTGATAGTCACTGTCTCACCTTCACTGTCTCACTGTTATATTCACTCTCTCACCTTCACTGTCTCACTGTGATAGTCACTGTCTCACCTTCACTGTCTCACTGTTATATTCACTCTCTCACCTGCACTGTCTCACTGTTATAGTCACTGTCTCACCTTCACTGTCTCACCTGTTACATTCACTGTCTCATTGTCTCACCTTCACTGTCTCACCTGGTATATTCACTGTCTCACCTTCACTGTCTCACCTGTTACATTCACTGTCTCACCTTCACTGTCTCATTGTCTCACCTTCACTGTCTCACCTGGTATATATCCACTGTCTCACCTTCACTGTCTCACCTATTCTATTCATTGTCTCACCTCTCTGCCTCTTCAATTCAACTTGTGCTTTGACCAATATGCTGTAGGTTTAGACTCTAAACAATCAAGCTTGTGTCTCTGAACTTTAGAGACACAAGCTTCTTTCTGCAGCCCACTCCAGGCCAACAGGGGGGGCTGTAATGTGCTAGGGCTCGCCATGACGCCATGAGGAGCCCATCATTACCTCGGTCACAGCCTCCAGCGACGCAGAGTGCTTCAGCAGGAGGTCCATCACCCGGATGTGGTTCTTTTTACAAGCGATGTGCAGCGGGGTGAAGCCGTTCTGGAGGCAGAAAAAAGCCCAGGGTGCACACGTTTGAATTGAAATAAAGTTATAGGGTCAAAAGTGGGTAAAATGTGTGTTAGAATACGCTTGAAAGTGTGAAAGTGTGAAATCTCGGCCCTTAAAGTGTCTTTCTCTAAATTCTGTTCACTATTATGCATCACGGAATTCCCAGATTCGATCATGATTCCCTTTTAATTTTTCAATATTTTATTATTTCATTTTAATAGATGGCCTGAATTCTATATTTTAAACTCCATTTATTCTTAGATGTTGGCAATGTGCTCAGAATGGCACTTATGCTCTTATCCCAGCTACTTATGCAGGCAACTTAGCAATTATGAAACTCGTTCTATTAGCCTCGTAACTATGAATGCTTGAAACCATCTATTCTTATCTTTATATACCACAGTGATGTATTGCTGCCTCTCCTTCAACAAATGTACTCTTTGTAAAACGCTTTGGATAAAAGCGTCAAATGCCAAATGCCCTAAATGTAAATGTAAATGTAAATGTAAATGTACATTTATTGGGAACATGTCAACAATAGATTAAAATATAATGCAAAAAACCCCCCCCCAAAAATCAAACTGGCGGTACTGACCAGCGCTCGGGAGTTGGGCTTGGCCCCCTTGTCCAGCAGCACCTTGGCCATGCGGTGGTGTCCGCAGTGGGCGGCGACGTGCAGCGGGGTCAGGTGGTCCATGGTGATGTCGTCGATCTCGGCGTTGTACTGCAGCAGCTGCTTGATGCAGTCCATGTGGTCCCCCTGGGCTGCCATGTGGATCGGGGAGAGGCCGTTCTGAACGCAAAAAACACCCAGGCGCACATGTCAGGGAGGAGACAGGCGGCGACATATACAGGACAGACAGACAGACAGAGAGACAGACATGAAGGCAGACAGACAGGCAAGCAGATAAACAGACAGACAGATCGACGGACAGACAGAGACAGAAAGACAGACAGAGACAGAAAGACAGGTAGACAGAAAGACAGAAAGACAGAAAGACAGACAGACAGACAGACAGACAGACAGGCAAGCAGGCAGACAGACAGAGACAGTAAGACAGGCAGACAGACAGAAAGAACAAGATCAGTTGTGATGATGTCAAGGACCTTATGACATATAGCAGGTCAATACATTGTAGTTTGGAGAAACCTCACTCACTCTCACTCTCTCACACACACACACACACACGCACACACACACACACACACACACACACACACACACACACACACACACACACACACACACACACACACACACACACACACACACACACACACAATGTGATCCAAGCAAAGCAAGCAGATCAGGATGGAGGTGTTGAGCGAGGGCTGACCTTGGTCTTGGCCTGGATGGGGGCCCCGTGGTCCAGCAGGATCTCGATGATCCTCACATGTCCGTTCCTGGCCGCACAGTGCAAGGGGGTCAGCTCGTCCTGCAGCGGGGACACGGGTGGGGGGGCTCCAGTGAATGGGACGCAGGGACGCAGAGGGCAGGGTGGCTTTATTTCAGGAAGACCACACCCCCTGTTTGAGCTAGACTCCACTAGACCCCCACTATCAATTAAAAAAAGGGTTAGGAGCCAGAATGTTTGATTGACATTACCTGGTAAGGGTATAAAAGCAGCAAATAGCAGGTAGCTCGTGCAATAGAATTTGTTTAACCCATAGAGGGCATTTTGAGTCCATAATTACATCCTATCCGACATTTTTTCTACCCATGACATTACCTTTCCTCTAAAGTAAGTGGATTTAGAGTTTGATTTTCCTTCGATCCCACCCCTCTATTATAATCTAGGACTGGGTTAGCTAAGAGTGGAGCCTCCAGGACTATAGTGTTCCATGAGGAGGAGACAGACCGAGACACAGGAGGTCCACAGCACCTTGGTCTTGGCGTCGATCTGTCCTCCTCTGTCCAGGAGCAGCCTCACCATGATCACATTACCCCGTCTGGACGCAATGTGCAAGGGTGTGATACCGTTCTGGAGAGACACACACACACACACACACACACACACACACACACACAATCATGGTCAACACTCTCCCCCCCACTTCACTCCTCGCTCCCTGCCTCCTTTTCGGTTTCTCTTCCTGTCTCTCCTCCTTCTCTCTTTCTCCTATTTCCTTCCTTTTCCCCCTGGTCTCTCTACCTCTCTCTAGTCTCCCGCCTCCTTGTGTTCCCCCACCTGGCCTCTAGGGGCCCTCAGCTCACGCTAGCAGCAGCAGCAGCAGCAGCTGTCTGCACCACAGCTGCGTCTGGTCGCGGCGTCAAGGCCTCCGGTAGAATTTGTTGCTATATTAAACCATATCAGGAGCCAGGAAAAGTAATATGTACTATATTATATACACACACACACACACACACACACACATATAGCTTGTCCTATCTGCCGTATCTACTGTGTATTTCACCTGAATCTCCTACATCCTGTATTTGTTTTCCTTGTTGAATTACGTACACTCCGATCGACTGCCTTAGTCTAGCCAATGTTCCAACGTCAACATACTGACTACCTTTAGTACATTTCAGAGTCATGTGATCAAACCAAGAAATGAGGAAAAGACAACTGTACTGTTGAGAGTATCCGGCTCCACTTACACTAAGATACGTCATTATGCGATGGTGCATGTTATGGACGTGGGTTCTGCTGTGGTGAAAACTACAATCATCCGAAGATGGACTGTACAAAAAAGCGCATCTTAGATTAGAAATATATTAATTCATTAGCAAACATTGGAATTGACATAGTATAACAGTGCTTGTCACATTAAGAAAAGATTGCTCACACTCATCCTCCTGTTCACTCATACATGAAATCCCAATTAGTGTTATTTGTTTACATGATGATCGGTTGTTTCTGTGAACAGCCGAATGGTGCGTCACTTAAATGTTCCTCCCACAAGGAAATTGTGGGAGCGCCACTATCTCCTTTTCTTTCCTAAAGGAAGGTCCAGTGTATCCTACGCTGAAGGAGGTATGAAAGGAAGCATTGAAGCACCTTTCCTCAGTGTTTAGAGAATTCAAACGGACCTTATCAAGGCTGCCACTTAGGTACTTGCGAGTCATTCACTCAGTGAGGAAACTTCCTCAGCAAAGAAAGACTGAGAGGTGTGCGGCCTGTACCTTTGGAGTGAAGTTGACGTTGGCTCCTCTGTTGAGGCAGCAGCTGTGCCCAACGTTGAGGTTCTCGTAGTGGGCAGCGATGTGGAGAGGCGTGAATCCAGTCTGCAAGGAAACAAATATGATTACAGCCGTCAGTCAGACCGCTATTTCAGAAGAGTGATTGACAATTTAATACCCAACAACAATGCACCCTGCCGAAAGCCATCGAGAAAAACAAGGAGTTTGAACAAAAATGCATTATTTGCTGCTGATGATGCTGTTGTTGGAGTTGTGTTAAGGGATGCTGGATATGTAGTTGCGTGCGTGTGTTGAAAAGTCAGGCAAAACTATTTTATTTCCTTATTTATTTCTTTATATCTTTCATTAATTCAGGGCAACAACAGTAGACAAAATCGCTAGGGTGGGTAATGTATTGTTGTTGTTGTTGAACTTTTGAATATTAGTGTGTGGAAAAACAATAGCTGACAGACAGACCACCAGACAGACAAGTGATCTGCAACAGCATTGTGACAGGTAGCATTGCAGTGGGGCACCGGCCCATGCTGTGTGTGTGTGTCTGGGGCGCGGTGGGGGTACCTTGCTGAGCACGTCGGGGTTGGGGTCGTTTCTGCAAGAGCCACGGCGGCGGTGCGGCGTGTCGTCGTTGCGGGCGGCGATGTGCAGCGCCGGGAGGCGGACTTTGCCCTTGGTGCCGTAGTTGATGAGCAGGGCGACCACGTTCTCGTGTCCCTGCTGAAGAGCCACAGGCCAGAGGGGTAAAGCCATCCTGAGAGAGAGAGAGAGAGAGAGAGAGAGAGAGAGAGAGAGAGAGAGAGAGAGAGAGAGAGAGAGAGAGAGAG
>PIJE02005629.1:0-2500 GCA_002895965.2 Coryphaenoides rupestris
AAAAAGAGAGATAAGAAGAGATTAGAGTCCCACACACTCGATCACACACACACACACAGCGAACCAGACACACAGACAGACACACCTCCTACAAACCACACATGACCCCCACAACACACACACACACACACACACACACACACAACACACACACATACACAAACACACACACACACACAACACACAACACACACCTACACACACACACACACACACACACACACACACACACACACACACACACACTTTATCCCATTGTTATCAGTGGGCAGGGATTAGCGACTGGGTTTAGCGTTGTTTTAAATAGATTCCCAGTAAACACATGGGCTGAAACTTGTTTCCTATTTAACTTCAACACTTCAACGCCTTCTAACTTTTCAGGCGGTCACTGTCACAGTGTGTTAACTGTGTGACCGTCCACGCCAAAGGAAGCTATTTATGAGATGTTAAGATATATGATATGATAAATTATATGTACGCATGAGTAATCCAATGCTAAACTCGCCCCACAGGGACGGCAGCCAACCGTTACAACTCTTGCTCTTTCTGACTTCATCAAATTTGGAATGAAGGGTTGAACAAAATCACAAGTGTGATAATGTTTATTTAAGCCAATCAGAAACAGGAACGACTAGAACCCGCGGTTCACCAGGTATGGCGCTGCTTCGAAGGTTATGATTTCAGCGCTTGGTGTGTTCGTCGCGTCCGCACGTGACCGCTACCCCACCCTGCCGAACGGGACTCGGATGTGGACTCAGATCAGGGGTTACCTGTGGCAGGTGCAGCTGCAGGCCCTCCCTGGGGATGGGTTGGCGCGACGGCGCCTGGTCCAGCTGCATGTTGAACAGCGCCGTCAGGGCGGCCTGGGCGGCACGAGCCTTGGCCAGCTTCTTGTTGCGCCCGGAGCCCTGGAACATCCGTGCGTCCGCCGTCACCGACATGACAAAGTTCTTGGCGTGGCTCTCGCCGCTCTCCGACACAAAGTCGTACTTGAGACCCGGCCGCAGCTCGTTCAGGATCATCACGGGGTTCTTGGCGCTCGCTGGCAGGGCGAACGCAGGCGGCGGCAGCATGGCAGAAGCGGATGGTCCCGGGGCCTGGCCCCTCAGGACGGGGAGGGCCAGTAAGGGGTACTCTATCCCCAGTGAGCTGAAGGGGCCATGATTATTGGGTGCCAGGTAAAAGGGGTCTTCGGCCGCCGTGACGGAGTCAAAACCGTTGAAGAGCATGTCAGGGAAGTCTGCCTGGTCTGAGGTGAAGTCGGTGTGGACAGACAGCGTGCGGCCCATGGCCAGGTGGGCCTCGGACGCGTTGGGGAACTGCACGAAGGAGCGCAGGGCCTGCTCGGCGGCGATCAGCTTGGCCTTCTTCTTGGTGGGGCCCGAGCCTTCAAACAGCCGAGCGTTGACCTCCACGGTCATGACGAACACGGGCGCGTGCACCGGCCCCGTCTGGGACAGCAGCTTGTACTGCAGGCCGGGCTTGATCTCGTTCAGCTGCATGACGGCGTTCTTGGGCAGCACAGGCCCCGGTGCTTTCTTGCGTTTCTTGGGTCGGTACTTGGAGTGCGCGCTGTTGCCCTCCGCCAGGGGCCTCTTCTTCCCGGCCCCCGCGTTGCCGTTGGGCGGCGGTGGCGAGCCGTCGCCTGATTCCGATTATTCAAATAAAACCGCCGCGAAGTCGCGTATCCTGCACAGGCTCTTCAACCACGCTCGTCAACGCCAACTTGAGTGCCAACCACGATGTTGCTGAGGCCGCGTATATTTTCGACGGTCTCATTAAGGCGAGGCACAGTAAAGGTTGAGAGTAACCACACAAGTGCGGTTTGTCCTTCTTGAGCGTTTTCCTTGCCTTCGCGAAAGACTAGAAACTAGACCGTGGCCAAGCATGGAGTGACTTACAAATCGTCTATATTGCTAGACTATGGACTCATTGGGCTAATTTAACTCTCAATAAAGAGTTCTCGGAAATTCGCTCTGCTTTGCTAAACAGGTAAAGTCCAATTTATGTATATATACAATAGAGAAATGCGTTGTTTAGAGGAAGGGCTTACGGCAGATAAGAGACATACGAGAGGGTTGTTGACTGAATTGCAGTGTTATTGAAAAGTTACAGTATTTTGCGTTGGCATACGTTTAGCGGTTAATAATGCACTAGACAATCTTAAGCATAAAAACAAACGAGACACCAAAAACCAAATACGGAAATTCCTGCATAGGAGTGGCGCGCGGTTCAATATAGACACAACAACACACAAGACAACACAACACAAGACAACACAACACAACACAAGACAACACAACATGTATACTTAAATATATATGTATAATTAAATATATATGTGTACTTATATATGTATACTTAAATATGTATACTTAAATATATATGTATAATTAAATATATATGTGTACTTATATATGACAAGACAAGACAAGACAACACAAGACAAGACAACACAAGACAACACAACACAAGACAACACAACACAAGACAACACAAC
>PIJE02005629.1:10000-18061 GCA_002895965.2 Coryphaenoides rupestris
GTTAGAAGTTATGACATGATGAGTTATGAAAACCCTGGCGATACGAGACCGACACTGCCCTCCTGTGGACAAACCCCGACACCACAGCAGAGAGAGGGCCACAGAGCAGACAGCAAGGATGCAATGAAGTCAACAATAAAACACACATCATAAAATACATTTAAACTGACCTGTTAACAGCTCTGCTCAGGATGGCGTCTGACAACGTTGTTCTGAAACGAGAAAAGCACCGAAAAAAGGTCATTTGACATTATGAATGTATTCCAGTGATACGCTGCCATCACTGGTTATAGTGAGCATATTTACATTTCAATCGGATTTTGGCCAACAGCAAAGGCTGATTTCAAATCTCCAAGTTTGTCAATTGATGATGTTGCAGTCTGGGTAATGAAGGCATTTAAATGCATCAATGTTTGCCTTTAATCGCAAAAACTACGGTCAATCATACAGGAAAGTTAAGTGTCTTCCTACATTGTGAATGTGGTATGAGGAGACAAAACTGCACCGCGTCAACACGATGAGGAGGTGGCGACATTTACCCACAAAAACAAGACGTGCACACACACACACACACACACACACACACACACACACACACACACACACACACACACACACACACACACACACACACACACACACACACACAATAATAAACACCAAACGCTCTTCCAAGTCCCAACTCTTCACGGTTCTGGCTCCTCAGTGGTGGAATGAGCTCCCGGCTCATGTCAGGACAGCCGAGTCGCTCGCCAGCTTCCGCAAGAGACCCACCTGTTCAGAGTTCACCTGGACTCTACATAACCCCCCTCCTTAACAAGAGACTCAAGACCCACCTGTTCAGAGTTCACCTGGACTCTACATAACCCCCCTCCTTAACAAGAGACTCAAGACCCACCTGTTCAGAGTTCACCTGGACTCTACATAACCCCCCTCCTTAACAAGAGACTCAAGACCCACCTGTTCAGAGTTCACCTGGACTCTACATAACCCCCCTCCTTAACAAGAGACTCAAGACCCACCTGTTCAGAGTTCACCTGGACTCTACATAACCCCCCTCCTTAACAAGAGACTCAAGACCCACCTGTTCAGAGTTCACCTGGACTCTACATAACCCCCCTCCTTAACAAGAGACTCAAGACCCACCTGTTCAGAGTTCACCTGGACTCTACATGAATAGATACAGAGACTGAGAGACGGATATTCATCACGACTATTCAGACTATAGCACAGGAATACATACTCCATGACCTCCAGACATCCAGACATCCAGAGCTCCAGACATCCCAGATGCTTCCGGACCTCCCAGAACATCCAGAACACTCCAGTCTCCAGACTTCTCCAGATCCTCTCATACATCATCCATACATTCATGATGATGGCTTCTGCGAACATCCAGAGCTCCGGACATCCACACTCATACAGCTCTAAGACATCGACCTCCCGGCGGATACGGCATAAGGGTTTCATGGCTCCGGGTTGTAGGGTCATGAGGTTATGAGGGGTGTAGGGGGTTACCAATAAGGTGTCACTGAGGGTTCATAGGGTACATAGGGTTTAGGTGTCATAAGGGGTTATAGGGTCCACTAGGTGTTCTAGGGGTATCGGGGTTCTAGGGTCCCATGAGGCCTTCATAATGGGTACTAATGGTTCAATAGGGATCCGCATCGAAGGGGTTCATATGGGTCACATAGGGGTTCATAGGGGTCAATGAAGGGGTTCATAGGGGCCCAGGGGTACATAAGGGGTAGGGAGGAGGTTTTATGCAGGGGTCAAGGTAGGGTTCATAGCGGGTCACCAAGGTATACCATAGGGCGTGCGTCAGAGATAATGGGGTTCATAGGGGTCACCAGGGGGTCATAGGGGTCACTAGGGTTCATAGGCGGTACCAGAGGCATAAGGGGTCAAAGGGTGCATAGAGGTCACTAGGGTTCATAGGGGTCACACGGTAGGGGTTATAGGGGTCACCCAGTGGGTTTCATAGGGGTCATGGGTTCCATAGGGGTTGCAACTAGGGTTTCCATAGGGGTACAGGGTTCATTAGGGTCACTAGGGGGTTCATAGGGTCCACTAGGGTTCCATGATGTAAGATGCGCCCGTACCGTGATGACTGCCGTGTTGGCGGCTCGTCGTAAGCCCGAGGTTTTTTTGGTTATTTTTATTCTTTAATTGCCGACTATCTTTGCACAAGAAGTTACAGCAAGTTCACTTTTCCGACAGTTGTACACTTCCTTGGATTAGAACGACAGTCGCTCGCCGCTGACCGAGTTCTGATTGTCAGTCTCTTCAACTCGGCGACGTCCTCCGCCCGGAGTCGCGGCCGATTATCTCCGTCATCTTAGGCGCGATGCAACGCAGGCGTCGCCGACGGAGAGGGAAGCGAGCCGGCGTGCTGGTCAGGCTGAGACGTCGTGCCAATCGACTCCACTACCATCACCTTCTACTGCTAATGTACAGTCTCTGGACAATAAGTTATGCGAGCTACAGCTCGTATACAATTACCACACCGGGAAACAAGGACAACTTGCATCATCTGCCTGAACGGAAGACATGGATGTCGGAGGGGGTTGCCGACTCAGCCAATCGGCCGAGGATTTTCCGTCACTGCGGGACAGAAACAAAGACTCTCTCAGGTAAAGATCGTGGAGGGGGGGTTCTGTCTCATGATACACAATCCTTGGTGCAATCAGAGTCATGATGCAGACCCTCAAAGTCTTTTCTGTTCCCCAGACCTGGAGTACCTGATTGCTTATTTGCCGACCATTCTGGCTATCGCGGGAGTTTTACAGCAGTAAACCGTGACGCTGTGTATCATCCCACTCAGCCAACACGGACATAGAGCCGCTGAGAAAGGAAACTTTATGGGGGCTTCAGCGAACAGGAGTCGGCTCACCCGGAGGCTGCTTTCATCGTGGCGGAGGGATTCAATAAGGCGAACTGTAAGAAAGTTCTTCGCGCAAGTTCTACCAACACACTACAACAACACGGGGCGAGCAGAATCCTCGACACCTGCTAACCCCTTCCGGGAACGGCTAAAGTCCCTCCTCCCGCTCCACGCGTTCGCAAATCAGATCACCGCTCGATCCAACTATTCCCCGCCTAAAAAGGCAAGAGACTGAAGCAGCAACCCATCGTGTGAAGGAGGTCCCAATGCTGTCGGACCAATCAGAGTCACTGCTGCGGATTGTTTTGAATCACGTGGACTGGGATAATGTTCAGGGTTGGCGTCGGACAATTAAACAAAAATCAAAGCCCCCCCCCCGAGTTTCGCCCCCCGTCCTTAAAGTCCCCACCCGGGGGGTTTTTTTCATCAAAAGAAATGTATAGAGACGTTGTTCCTATAAGTCGGTTCGGATTTACCCACAAGAAACCATGGATTAATGGCGATGTTGCGCCGCACTCCGCACAGCGTAACGCCGCTTGACTCGGGAATATGGTGGCATATTACGAGAGCCCGCACGACCTCGCAGACATCCGGCTCTGCCAAGCGGAGTATGAAGGTGGAGGACAATTCAAGACAAGAGCACGCGTGAGGGTGTTGGAAGGGGCTGCAGACAATCACGACTTCAAGGGAGAAACCAGCGGTGTAGAGAATCCTCTACCTCCTCCCTGGCGAGCTAAAACACCTTTCTTCGCCCGGTTCCGACGTGAACGGCAGCCCGCCGAAGTCAGCGCTGCTTGAGAGGCCAGCCTGCTGAACATCTCAGAGGCCTGACGTGCGCAGAGCCTTCAAGCGGGTAGACATCCGGAAGGCGGCGGGCCCAGACCACATCCCGGGGGCGCGTCCTCAGAGCATGCGCAGACCAGCTGGCAGGAGTTTTCGCAGACATCTTCAACCTGTCCCTGTCCCAGGCTGTTGTTCCCGAGGTCTTCAAGATGTCCATCATCGTGCCTGTCCCTAAACACCCCAAGGTAACCTGCCTGAATGACTGGAGACCCGTAGCCCTCACCTCGATTGCCAGTAAATACTTCGAGAGGCTGGTCAAGGACTTCATTTGTTCCATGTTGCCTGCCACGCTGGACCCATGGCAATTTGCGTACCGTCAAAACAGATCCACCGACGACGCCATTGCCATGGCACTTCACACCGCCCTCTCTCACCTGGAGGGGAAGAACTGTTGTGTGAGAATGCTGTTTGTGGACTTCAACTCAGCGTTCAACATGATAGTTCCTGCCAAGCTCGACACCAAGCTCAGGAGTCTAGGCCTGCACCCGACAATGTGCAGCTGGATACTGGACTTCCTGTCGGGCCGCCGCCAGGTGGTGAGGATGGGCAGCACCACCTCAGAGCCGCTGACCCTCAACACTGGAGCCCCTCAGGGATGCGTGTTGAGCCCTCTCCTCTACTCCCTGTACACCCACGACTGCATGGCTATGCACAGCTCCAACGTTTTCATCAAGTTTGCTGACGACACGACAGTGTTGGGTCTGATCGCCGACGACGACGAGACAGCCTACAGGGAGGAGGTTGGATCACTGGCACAGTGGTGCCAAGAGAACAACCTCGCCCTCAACGTCAAGAAGACCAAGGAGCTGATCGTGGACTACAGGAAGCGGAGAGGAGAGCACGCCCCCATCTCCATCGACGGTGCTGCAGTAGAGAGGGTCAGCAGCTTCAAGTTCCTCGGCGTGCACATCTCCGAGGACCTCACATGGACCATGCACACCACACACGTGGTGAAAAAGGCCCAACAACGCCTGTATTTCCTCAGGCGACTGAGGAAATTCAACATGTGCCCCCGCATCCTCAGAACATTCTACTCCTGTACCATCGAGAGTGTTCTTACAGGATGCATCACCGTCTGGTACGGGAACTGCACCGCACTGGAGCGTAGAACACTACAGAGGGTGGTGCGGACGGCCCAGTACATCGTTGGAGGTGAGCTTCCCTCCCTCCTGGATATATACACCAGGCGGTGCGTGGCCAAGGCCAAACGGATTATTAACGACAATAACCACCCCAGCCACGAACTGTACACACTTCTACCGTCAGGCAGGCGATACCGCAGTATCAAATGCCACACGAGCAGATTCAGAGACAGCTTCCACAGTCAGGCCATCAGGCTGCTGAACAAGTTCGGCATCAATGTCTAAATGCTAGTGCTAAGTGTTACTGCTAGTGCTAGTCCTGGTGATAAGTTGTTACTGCTGGAGCTAGTGCTGGTAGCAGTGCTAAGTGTTGGTGCTAGTGCTGGTGTTACTGCTAGTGCTGGTCCTGGTGCTAGTGTTACTGCTAGTGCTGGTGCTGGTGTTAGTGCTAGTCCTGGTGCTAGTACTGGTGTTAGTGCTGGTGCTGGTGCTAGTACTGGTGTTAGTGCTAGTCCTGGTGCCAACTGCTGGTGCTAGTGTTGTGTCGACTGTCTGGGAAGGTATTCTGTGACATTCTGTGAATGTCAGCATATAACAATGTATATTTTAGTACATTGATTTATATGTGTATTGCTCACCTGGATATTTTTGCTGTATATTCCATTTCATTTTATATTTCATTTACTTATTTTACATAGAAATTATATTTATAGTTCTATTTCTATTTTGTACAATTTATTTCTATTTTGTAGTTTTATTCTATTTTGTATTCCTTTATAATTACTGTCGGCTGTCGGGCGTTTTGCACAAAAAGTTTTTCACTCACTGCTTATACTCACGTGTAAATTGTGAAGTGACAATAAAATACTTGATACTTGAAACTTGAAACTTGAACTAGGGTCACCAGGGGTTCATAGGGGTCACTAGGGGTTCATAGGGGTCACTAGGGGTTCATAGGGGTCACTAGGGGCTCACATCAACATGTAACAGTTAAACATGGGTCATTTCATGAAGGATAAAAGTATGTACATAATGTGTTTATGAGTCATAGTTGAAACATAGCTTTGGATTATGCTTTCTGTCTGTTTTCAGTTTCACTCTTGTTCAAGTCAATAAACGTGTGGATAAACAGATGAACGTCTTCAGAGTTTTGATGAGAGGAAGGTGTTTAACTTACTGCCTCATATATTCAGTACATAGAATATTGAGGGCGGCACAATAACATTTATATATTTTTTTCACAAATGCCGCACTTCTTCCAACGCTGCTTTTAGACAGCAGCCTCACCTGGCCCCGAGTTAGAGTCCGGGGGGCGGCTGAGGCCGGACCGCCTTGCTCTGTCCACATATAATTGTGTAATAAAGGGGTTTAAGCGAGACCTACCCGTGTCCTTCGCCCCAGGTGGTGGGGGACAACAGGAGCTACTGCTATGAAGACGTTTTGATTGTCTGTCACATGATCACATCGGTACACCTTTTCCAACCCATGCAGATAAAAGGTTATTGTACACGTCTTCTTGTGTCTCAGATCCTGATCGTTACCTGCCACAGTCATACGTGTTTGACTGATGTATTGATAATATCACGATGGTTCCCGCTGTCCTAACAAGGGCTGAACTTGACCAATGATCCTTTCAGCAGACCTTGCTGCATGTTGTCTCTTTCGGTGTCTAGGGCATATTTCTTTAAACAATGCTTTATGAACATGTTAATAAAAACCATTTAAATTGTAATGTGTCTGTTAGCCTACTTTCATATTGCCATGCTTGGTGGCTGTTTTATAAAAGCAATAGCTCACTTCAGTCTGTGATGAATGGTTATTATAAGATAAGATAAAATAGAACTTTATTAATCCTGAAGGAAATTGGTTGCATACCAATAGAATAAAACAATAGAGAAATAAACAGTAGAATAAAAATAAAATAACAGATTTACAAATGTACAGTAGGTCTAAGTGCTAGGAGAAGTATACAAATATAGGTGAAGTATAAAACTATATTAAGATAAGATATTCAGTCAGCAAAAACAATTTGTCAATAATTGAAATGTAATAAAAGCGTAATAATAACAATAATGGTCAGAGGAAGAATTGCACATAATATAAAGAATATTAAGAATGTTGCACATAATGATGAAAGGTAATGTAGCATGGAAATATTGCAAGGATAATATTGAGAAGAAGTATTGCACATGATGATGAGAGGAGAGGTAATATTGCAAGGTAATATTTAGAGGTAACATGATAATAATATTAATAATATAACACATGATATTGAGAGTATCACACATGATGATGAGAGGAGAGGTAATATTGCAAGGTAATATTTAGAGGTAACATGATAATAATATTAATAATATAACACATGATATTGAGAGTATCACACATGATGATGAGAGGAGAGGTAATATTGCAAGGTAATATTTAGAGGTAACATGATAATAATATTAATAATATAACACATGATATTGAGAGTATCACACATGATGATGAGAGGAGAGGTAATATTGCAAGGTAATATTTTAGAGGTAACATGATAATAATATTAATAATAACACATGATATTGACAGTATCACACATGATGATGAGAGGAGAGGTAATATTGCAAGGTAATATTTAGAGGTAACATGATAATAATAATATTCAATTAAAATTATTAAACAAAAAAAATTAAAATTTAATATAACACATGATGTTGAGAGTATCCCCACATGATGTTGTATCCAGCAAGTAGACAGATACGTCACATGTGTGGCGTTGTTGATGAAGTAAACTAAGATTTATGATTATGGGAAGTTTGGTGACGTTCGACTTATGCGCGAAGGCACCGCTTTGCTTCGGCTGAGTAGTACATTTGAGTACATTTGTTGAAGGAGAGGCAGCAATCATATCACTGTGGTACCTGAGATAAGAATAGAAGCAGGTAGAACGTTCCTATTTACGGATCGAATTAGAACGAGTTTTTCAATAATTGCCAATGGCCTGCATAAGTGCCCTGGGCAGGTGGTGGCGATTCTAAGATGATACACATCTGAGAACGAACAACAATGCCTAAGTGTCATTAATAAGTGTTAAGACACTATACACGCAGGTTAGTGCTAGGGGGGGGTTATGTAGAACAGTCGCAGCGTGAACCTGAACAGGGTGGGTCTGAGATCCTCTTTGTTAAGGAGGGGGGTTATGTAGAGTCGCAGGTGAATCTGAAACAGGTGGGTCCTTGAGTCTGCTTGTTAAGGAGGTGGGGGGGGGGGGTT
>PIJE02005630.1:0-2500 GCA_002895965.2 Coryphaenoides rupestris
CGAGCATAGAGAGGGGGGGGGGAGAGAGATAGAAGGACAGGGAGCGAGAGAGAGAGAGAGAGAGGAGAGAGAGAGAAGAGAGGAGAGGGGGGAGGAGAGGGAGGAGGGGAGGAGAGGAGGGGAGAGGAGAGGGAGGAGAGAGGAGAAGGGAGGGAAGGGGAGAGAGAGGGAGAGGAGGGAGGAGAGGAGAGAGAGAGAGGAATGGGTAGAGGAGAGAGAGAGAGAGAGAGAGAGAGGAGAGAGGAGAGAGAGAAGAGAGGAGAGAGAGAGAGAGGAGGAGGGGAGGAGGGAGGGGAGGAGGAGGAGAGAGAGGAGAGAGAGAAGAAGAGAGGAGGGGAGGAGAAGAGAGAGAGAGAGAGAGGAGAGAGAGAAGAGGGAGGGAAGAGGAGGAGAGAGAGAGAGAGAGAGAGAGAAGAGAGGAAGAGAAAGAGGGAGGGGGGAGGAAGAGAGAGAGAGAGAGAGAGAGAAGAGATACAGAGACAAGAAGGGGGAGGGGAGAGAGAAGAGAGAGAGAGGAGAGAGAGAGAGGAGGAGAGAGGAGAGAGAGGAGAGAGAGAGAGAGAGAGAGAGAGAGAGAGAGAGAGAGAGAGAGAGAGAGAGAAGAGATACAGAGACCAAGACAGGGGAGGAGGGGAGAGAGAGAGAGAGAGAGAGAGAGAGAGAGAGAGGGGGAGGAAGAGAGAGAGAGAGAGAGAGAGAGAGAGAGAGAGAGAGAGAGAGAGAGAGAGAGAGAGAAGAGAGAGAGAGAGAGAGAGAGAGAGGGGAGAGAGAGAGAGAGACAGGAGAGAAGCGATATAGGAGGGGAGAGAGGAGAGAGAGAGAGCGGGAGAGAGCGATATAGAGACTGAGAGAGGGGGACAGGGGAGAGGGAGGAGAGAGAGGCAGAGATGGAGAGAGAGGAGAGAGAGAGAGGAGGAGTCAAGGGAGGGTCCGGAGCAGATTACATCAGGTCCCGGGAGTTCAAGGGGGGGAGCGTTTACAGAGTCGCTCTCGAGACGAGACGAGAGCGTTTTCCTCGGGACCCGGAGATGCTTGTCGGCTTTAACTCGATCAGACGCGGAATGTAGAGGGAGAGAAAAATAAATAAATAAATGAATGCGGGCACTTTTTTTAGACGCCCCCCCCTGTTGGCAACGGGTTCGGATGCGAGGGGGGCCCGGATTGTTGCGGCCCGGTGGGAGATATTGCGGACAGCGCTTGCAGAAAAGCAATCTCGTCGAATCAATTCTTTTTAATTCTATCCGAGAGACGGTCGTATTAATTTACCTTGACGCCGAGCGAACCCTGCGTTGGGAATAAAGGGAATAGAAAGTTTTCGAAAAAATAGTCGAATATTGAAGTTTATGAATTTGGTTCGAAAACAAAAAAGCCTTGACCCCCCTTCCCCGTTGCCCTGAGCTCGGGGGTTGAATCGAATTAGCACGGGGTGGACATCCTTGTATTATGCCCCTGCCCTGCATCCATGCACACACAAACACACACACACACACACAAACCACACACACACACCACACAAACACACAACCACACAACTACACACACTACACACCACACACACACGCACATTTGCAGTGTAAAAGCCACTTTCCAATCAATGAATAGACACGAATCCTCTAATGGGGCTTCCTATCAGGCCGGGGGGTGGGGTGGTAGTGTGTGTGTGTTGTGCGTGCTGTGTGTGCCCTGTGTGTGCGGTGTGTGGGTGCATTTTGTTTACCGGGACCGCTAAATGCTCGGTGCGGTCGTCTCGTGAGGTGTTTTTTTTTTGAAAGCGAGAGGAGGAAGGAGGAGGAGGAGTGAGGAGGATGAGAGAAGTAGAAGGCTTAACAGGTTGAGAGAGAGAGGAGAGAGAGAGAGAGAGAGAGAGAGAGAGAGAGAGAGAGAGAGAGAGAGAGCACGTCAGGACACTCTACCGATGTCTTCCTTCATGGCCATTTCTTACATTCATCTCTCTCTCTCTCTCTCTCTCTCTCTCTCTCTCTCTCTCTCTCTCTCTCTAATAGGGTGATGAAGGAATTTAACATCATAACGTCACAGCAAATATTGCATTTATTAACTCAAACAGGCAAGGATGTCCACATATTGTAAGTCAGTCAGTAAAATTGTTATTTATATAGCATCTTTCCCAGGTTACCTTGGTTACAAAGTGCTTTACAAAACGATTAAATGATTTAACGACACGACGACGACAACAAAACACAACAGTTTATAACTACCGGTCGGCAGGGCTCAGGACTAAAGATCCAAATTAAATTACATTAAATAGTTTCACACAAACGTCAGCGAGATCATCGTTGAACATTCAGTTTTAAATTAGGGGGTCCTCCCTAATTAGGGGGTCCCTATATTATCGGGGGGGGGGGTTGGGGGGGGGGTCCCCTATAAGCGCTCTCTCCCCCTCTCCGGTCGGGGGGGCCTTCTGTCTGTCTGGAGAGAGCAGACGACGTGGGGGGGAAGTCGGAACCCGCCGGCACTTCGGTCACGACGACGACGACGACGA
>PIJE02005631.1:2500-18035 GCA_002895965.2 Coryphaenoides rupestris
GGGACCAAGTAAATTTGTAATTTTTTTCTTTTTCTTTTTTATTTGTCCATTTGAACCAAACATCTTAACAAAATCTGACAGGCCCTACGTGAAGTGGGGTTGATTTCACCGGGTGTTTTTCCATCGCCATTGACATTGTCACGGTGAAACATGATGGACATGTTTGTACTAGCATGCACCCAAACCAGTACTAATGTATCATTGGTCTTTTCTTGATAAAATACAAATTATATGGGTGCTGGGGCAAAAAAAAGATTGTATGGTATGATTTCTCTCATTGTGTGTGTGTGTGAGAGATGTTGCCCAATCAGCCACAATGTATTTATGAATATAAAAAAAACTGTAAAATGGATCCAACTAACATACTTTATAAATGTGTCCACGTGTGCAACAATTGAAGACATGAGATTAAATAATTTGTTGTCTAATGTCTGTCTGTCTGTCGCCCCTTCTCTCGATCGGATGCCAAGGGAGGCACGCCAGGGACCGTAACATTGAGAGTACTTTGTAACGTATTAAACGCACATTCAAACAGATTCCATCAGGCTCCAGAAAATTACCTCGAAAAGAACGTTAAGGACCGCCTTCCCAGCTGCTGTAGTCGCAACGCAATGGGGTGTTCCACGTTAACGCGACACCGTTTCCGTTTTGTAAATCAATGCTTTGCTACGTTATGTTGGGGAGTTTGGCCGAGTGCTCCTGGTCTCTCCAGAACCTTCCAGATCTTTCCGGGGTTCCTCCAGAGGCCACTGGGCCACTCAGCATAAGTCTCTCCTCTTGTCCTCTGTTCTCAATTAGTGCCGGCCGCGGAGCAGCCCTCGCAGTGTTTTTCCATTGTTACAACATTCCCCTTTCTCTCTCTCTCTCTCGCTGTCTCTCTCTCTGTCTCTCTCTCTGGTATGCGTGGTGGAAAAGATGGCTGCCTGGGTTGTGTTTGCTTGGTCATGTTGTTGTTGTTGTTGTTTGTTGTATTATATATGTTGTTTGGGACATGGCGGTGCATCTCCGTTTCGACTGGAAGTCTAACCGTTTGTCGTTTTTAGTTTTCGTATTTTTTTTTGTTTAGCGTTTTGCGACCTCATCAAAGGTATCTCGACTGAGGTTGGACGGTAAAATTGAGCTAATGGGAGAATAATAGGAGTAGAAATACAGAGCGAAGCTTTTGGCATTCCAACTACACAAAGGCACACACACACACACACACACACACACACACTCGATATGTGTGTGTGTGTGTGTGTGTGTCTGGGTCAGCCGGTCTGATGGAAGCCAGCTGGATGAGCGGCCGCTTATTCATCTTTCTGTTAACTCCTCCTCCCATCGAACACGTCTCTCTCCCCCCCCTCTCTCTCTTCACTGTTTGTTTTTCTCTCCTATGTTTGCTCTGTTTGCTCTTCACTGTCTGTCTCTCACTCTCACTCTCTCTCGGTCTGTCTGTCTCTCTTTGCATCCTTCTGTACCCTGTTCCCTTCTTTTCTCGTATGTTGTATTTGTTCTTGGCTTTCATTTGGCAACTGTCTCTCTCTCCCTCTCTCACTCCCTCTCTCCTTCTGTCTCCTCTCTCCTCCCTCCTCTCCCTCCTCTCTCCCTCTCCCTCCCCCCTCTGTCTCTCTCTCCCTCCCTCTCCCCACGTCTCTCTCTCTCTCTCTATCCCTCTACCCCAACTGTCTCTCTCTCTCTCTCTCTCACCCCAACTGTCTCTCTCTCCCTCTCTCTCTCTCTCTCTCTCTCACACCTTCACCCCAACTGTCTCTCTCTCACGCCTTCACCCCAACTGTCTCTCTCACTCCCTCTCACCCCAACTGTCTCTCTCTTCTCTCTCTCACGCCTTCACCCCAACTGTCTCTCTCTCACGCCTTCACCCCAACTGTCTCTCTCTCATGCCAACGGTCTCCCACTCTCTCACCTCAACTGTCTCCCACTCTCTCTCACCTCAACTGTCTCTCACCTCTCACCCCAACTGTCTCTCTCTCACGCCCTCACCCCAACTGTCTCTCTCACCCCCAACTGTCTCTCTCTCATGCCCTCACCCCAACTGTCTCTCTCTCACGCCCTCACCCCAACTGTCTCTCTCTCACGCCCTCACCCCAACTGTCTCTCTCTCACGGCCTCACGCAACTGTCTCTCTCACACCCTCACGCAACTGTCTCTCTCACACCCTCACGCAACTGTCTCTCTCCCACACCCTCACCCCAACTGTCTCTCTCACACCCTCACCCCAACTGTCTCTCTCTCACCCTCACCAACTGTCTCTCTCTCACCCTCACGCAACTGTCTCTCTCACACCCTCACGCAACTGTCTCTCTCACACCCTCACCCAACTGTCTCTCTCTCATGCCCTCACCCCAACTGTCTCTCTCTCCCACGTCTCTCTACCTTCACCCCAACTGTCTCTCTCTCACGCCTTCACCCCAACTGTCTCTCTCACTCCCTCTCACCCCAACTGTCTCTCTCTCTCTCCCCAACTGTCTCTCTCTCACGCCTTCACCCCAACTGTCTCTCTCTCACGCCTTCACCCCAACTGTCTCTCTCTCATGCCAACGGTCTCCCACTCTCTCACCTCAACTGTCTCCCACTCTCTCTCACCTCAACTGTCTCTCACTCTCACCCCAACTGTCTCTCACTCCCTCTCACCCCAACTGTCTCTCACACCCTCACCCCAACTGTCTCTCACACCCTCACCCCAACTGTCTCTCACACCCTCACCCCAACTGTCTCTCTCTCATGCCCTCACCCCAACTGTCTCTCTCTCACGCCCTCACCCCAACTGTCTCTCTCTCACGCCCTCACCCCAACTGTCTCTCTCTCACCCTCACGCAACTGTCTCTCTCACACCCTCACGCAACTGTCTCTCTCACACCCTCACGCAACTGTCTCTCTCACACCCTCACGCAACTGTCTCTCTCCCACACTCACGCAACGGTCTCTCACACCCTCACACAACTGTCTCTCACACCCTCACGCAACTCTCTCACACCCTCACACAACTGTCTCTCTCACACCCTCACCCAACTGTCTCTCTCTCATGCCCTCACCCCAACTGTCTCTCTCTCACGCCCTCACCCCAACTGTCTCTCTCTCACGCCTCTCACCCCAACTGTCTCTCTCTCACGCCCTCACCCCAACTGTCTCTCTCTCACGCCTTCACCCCAACTGTCTCTCTCTCACGCCTTCACCCCAACTGTCTCTCTCTCATGCCAACGGTCTCCCACTCTCTCACCTCAACTGTCTCCCACTCTCTCTCACCTCAACTGTCTCTCACTCTCACCCCAACTGTCTCTCACTCCCTCTCACCCCAACTGTCTCTCACACCCTCACCCCAACTGTCTCTCTCACACCCTCACCCCAACTGTCTCTCTCTCACGCCCTCACCCCAACTGTCTCTCTCTCACGCCCTCACCCCAACTGTCTCTCTCTCACGGCCTCACGCAACTGTCTCTCTCACACCCTCACGCAACTGTCTCTCTCACACCCTCACGCAACTGTCTCTCTCCCACACTCTCACCCCAACTGTCTCTCACACCCTCACGCAACGGTCTCTCACACCCTCACACAACTGTCTCTCACACCCTCACGCAACTCTCTCACACCCTCACACAACTGTCTCTCTCACACCCTCACCCAACTGTCTCTCTCTCATGCCCTCACCCAACTCTCTCGCTCTCGCGCTCTCTCTCACTCTCTCGCGCTCTCTCACCCCAACTGTCTCTCTCCCTCACCCCCAACTGTCTCTCACCTCCCCTCACCCCAACTGTCTCTCCCTCCCTGCTGATTGACAATGCCCCCCCCCCCCCCCCCAACACGTGTCTGATCACCAATGGCCGTGTGAGGGGTGAGGGGGGGGGGGGAGAGAGGGGGGGAGGGAGATGCAGAGCATTGTTTCTCTAGTGGTTGGGAGGAGTTTGTCTTACCCTGTCGTAGGCCTCAATTACACAAGACGTCTGAGTTGGAGAGAGAGAGAGAGAGACAGTTGGGGTGAGAGGGAGTGAGAGAGAGACAGTTGGGGTGAGAGAGGGAGAGAGAGACAGTTGCCAAATGAAAGCCAAGAACAAATACAACATACGAGAAAAGAAGGGAACAGGGTACAGAAGGATGCAAAGAGAGACAGACAGACCGAGAGAGAGTGAGAGTGAGAGACAGACAGTGAAGAGCAAACAGAGCAAACATAGGAGAGAAAAACAAACAGTGAAGAGAGAGAGGGGGGGGAGAGAGACGTGTTCGATGGGAGGAGGAGTTAACAGAAAGATGAATAAGCGGCCGCTCATCCAGCTGGCTTCCATCAGACCGGCTGACCCAGACACACACACACACACACACACACACATATCGAGTGTGTGTGTGTGTGTGTGTGTGTGTGCCTTTGTGTAGTTGGAATGCCAAAAGCTTCGCTCTGTATTTCTACTCCTATTATTCTCCCATTAGCTCAATTTTACCGTCCAACCTCAGTCGAGATACCTTTGATGAGGTCGCAAAACGCTAAACAAAAAAAAATACGAAAACTAAAAACGACAAACGGTTAGACTTCCAGTCGAAACGGAGATGCACCGCCATGTCCCAAACAACATATATAATACAACAAACAACAACAACAACAACATGACCAAGCAAACACAACCCAGGCAGCCATCTTTTCCACCACGCATACCAGAGAGAGAGACAGAGAGAGAGACAGCGAGAGAGAGAGAGAGAGAAAGGGGAATGTTGTAACAATGGAAAAACACTGCGAGGGCTGCTCCGCGGCCGGCACTAATTGAGAACAGAGGACAAGAGGAGAGACTTATGCTGAGTGGCCCAGTGGCCTCTGGAGGAACCCCGGAAAGATCTGGAAGGTTCTGGAGAGACCAGGAGCACTCGGCCAAACTCCCCAACATAACGTAGCAAAGCATTGATTTACAAAACGGAAACGGTGTCGCGTTAACGTGGAACACCCCATTGCGTTGCGACTACAGCAGCTGGGAAGGCGGTCCTTAACGTTCTTTTTGAGGTAATTTTCTGGAGCCTGATGGAATCTGTTTGAATGTGCGTTTAATACGTTACAAAGTACTCTCAATGTTACGGTCCCTGGCGTGCCTCCCTTGGCATCCGATCGAGAGAAGGGGCGACAGACAGACAGACATTAGACAACAAATTATTTAATCTCATGTCTTCAATTGTTGCACACGTGGACACATTTATAAAGTATGTTAGTTGGATCCATTTAAAAAAAAAATTATATTCATAAATACATTGTGGCTGATTGGGCAACATCTCTCACACACGCATACAATGAGAGAAATCATACCATACAATCTTTTTTTTCCCAGGAAACCGTTGGGATGCCCCAGCACCCATATCATTTGTATTTTATCAAGAAAAGACCAATGATACATTAGTACTGGTTTGGGTGCATGCTAGTACAAACATGTCCATCATGTTTCACCGTGACAATGTCAATGGCGATGGAAAAACACCCGGTGAAATCAACCCCACTTCACGTAGGGCCTGTCAGATTTTGTTAAGATGTTTGGTTCAAATGGACAAATAAAAAAGAAAAAGAAAAAAATTACAAATTTACTTGGTCCCCGGTGGCAGGGCGTCTCCACTCCTACAGTAGTTTTGATTATTATGTTATATATTAACCTCTCGTAAGGGACTGGGTTTGGACTGCAGCTTTATTATTATTATTCCGCTGGCCGGGCCGAGACTGTTGGAAACGCGGGGCGCGAGAAAGAGAGAGATATGAGTTGTTCTTTTTTTCTACGTTGGTTGGCAGTTATGGAGGACATTAAAAGTGGATTTATCGTTTGGAGTAAAGCACGGCTGAGCAGGCACAAACGCTGTGATGACCGTCGATACACACACACGCATAAAAGGGACGGATTAATGGTGTTCTGGAAAGTTGCGAGACGCACGGACCACACAGACCTGACACAGAGATAAGACCCTCGGAAAGAACTAAAAGCAGGATGTCTGACAGACAAACACACACAAAGAGTGAGACAGGACTGGCCAGAACAGACACAGACACAGACACAGACAGACAGACAGACAGACACACAGCAGGCTTGTTTATCTGTGTTATTGTGTAAATATTAGCTCGTCCGCGGTCTGCAGCAATGTTACAGGACGCGCAAAACAACCTTTTACCGTGAATCAGCACAAACTGGACACACACACACAAACTAAATCTGGTGTCGTGTGCTTTGGCCGAGCATCACAGGGACATCAAACCAGTACCGGCATGAATAAATAAATCAGTCGACGGTTGAAAGGAGTGGAGTGCATGTTGGGAAATGGAGTCATTGAGAGACCAGCCAGTGAACCCTGGTGCAGGAGACACACCGCAGCTGGTCGGTGGTTCACACTCTCACCTATCCTTGTTCCCCTTCAAAAAACAAGATTGAGTAACAACACCACCACCACCAGGCCTGTCTGCCCACACGGGGCCTGTGCGTGTGTGTGTGTGTGTGTGTGTGTGGTACAGTTTAACAAGAAGATGCAAATTGCGCTAAAATGCTGTGTAGAGGAGTAGTTTGAATATTTCCCCTCTCTCTCTCTCCCCCCCTGTATTTTTAAACCCTGTTCGACCCGCATACAGCCTCCATTGCATCGGTTGTCTTGGAAACGGACTCTAAAGCAGCCCCTTCATTAAGACGAGACTTCGCAACAAAGCCCTTACTCACCAAGTGTGCACGTGCACACACACACACACACACACACACACACACACAAGGGTTAACCAAGGGCAGCGCAACATGAATTCCACAACGAGAGCTTAACTCCCCCGGATCCAGGCTAGCCAGTCACACACACACGCACGCACACACACACACCCCTTGCTGATCCCCACTGTGCGGTCAGAACATGGGATCTTTGGGCGTAATATGACTCTGGTGTTCACAAAACAGAAAGGCAAGCAGGAAAGTAACGTGTGTGTGTGTGTAGATATCAGGCAGCATAACACAAGCGTGGTCTTCCAACAGCTCTCTAAACTCATCATCATGCCCGCTCTCTCACACTCACACACACACACACACACACACACACACACACACACACACACACACACACACACACACACACACACACACACACACACACACACAGTGAGAAAAGCACACATCTGGCACGCCTGATGTGAAAACACGAGACCAGCGTGACGAGTGTGTGTTTCCGGGCGGGAATCGGGGTCCTTTCGGAAACACCTCGGGGTCCAAGCTATATCGTCCTACATTGAAGACACATCCTTGGCGGGAATGTTTTTTCATTTTTTTTTTTTTAAAGGAGAGGGGCTACAATTACACGTGTATGTGTGTGTATGTGTGTGTGTGTGTGTGTGTGTGTAAAAAGGTGACCGTCCGTCCATATTCAACGCAAGTCATGGTAGCTTTGTGGTGTTCAGGACCGATTCGGGAATAAGAGACGCTGGTGAGCCTGGTGGTTGAACTACAGAACTGCGGCGCATTCTCTGTCTATCGGCATCTCTTCCGCCTAGTCTCCCCGTGGGTGTGCGTGTCTCACTTGCCAGAGCCTGGTACCACCAGCCTCCCGTACACAAGGGCTCAAAGGAACCATTCTCCTACCGTAGGAGTGAGTATACACACACACACACACACACACACACACACACACACACACACACACACACACACACACACACACACACACACACACACACACACACACACACACACACACACACACACAACCAACAACACACACCACACACAATGACAGCTAGATGCTAAGAATAACCCTGCGCAAGTAAGTATGGCACAAAAGCCAAACAGTTAGCAATAATATTATTGTGTGGCTGCCGATTTGATCGATGCTACGGATGCTAGCATCACTCATTACTTTGCTGCATTACTGCACCCTTCTTCATTAGCATTAGCTTGAAAGCCAGCCGATGACGGTATGCACGATCCACGCTTAGTGAATCAAGCCTACGCGGCCTGCCATCATAGGGTGATGCTTCCAGCTGGCATGTGTTGCGGATGGCCGGCACTTTCATAAATTACTTTGTGTAGTTTCTGATAGATACACCGCATTCGTTTGGCCAACCATGCCAAGCCTAGACGCGGCTTAAGTGTACAAGGAGAGGAACTCTCTCCAGTATCTGGGGGCGCCAAGGAAGCCTTCCAAAACACATCGTGAATGAGAGGAGTCTCTCGCGACAACCTCTGCTATTACACGGAAATGAATTATTAGCGACGCGACCGAGGGTACTCTGCGTCGTGAGTTGGGTGGGAGAGGAAGAGAGACAGGATATGCCAACAAGGTGCGGCGTTACTTTTCCATCCAAAATGAGGAGCCCTCCAAGAAAAAGTTTAAACCAGAATCGCCAGGTGAACTCTGAAAAGGTGAGACTCTTACAGAAGCTGGTGAGTGACACTGCTTTCCTGATATTTGTCAGTGTCAGGCAGTCCATCGTACAAAACACGTTAGATTTGTCTAATGTGTCTGTGTCTGTGTGCACTTCCGCCCGCAGGCATGTAACAACGGCGACACTGAGCGATATAAGGTGTGCCATTTGTGTAACATGATCTCAAACGGGTGTCTGGAAGATTACGATCTCGACGCATCTGCCCTCAACTACTGAGGCAGCCAAAGATGTCTCCAGTGCATCATCTCAGAGGTATGTTTCCAGCCTTGAGGCAAAGGCAACAACAGGCGAGGTGAGAAAACACACTCAGCTTACCCTAAAAAATACATTGAATCCCTATGTCTACGTATAGAGCATATTGTTCTGGTAAACAACAGAGAGCAACAGAGGCGCTACACACAAACAGATGTGTAGCAAAAAAAAAATAAACCACAGAAACATTTCCAAGGAAACACCTGACTTGTCTGTCCTACAAGCAGACAGGCACAGAAAATGAGATAAAAGAGGGGATAGTAAGAGAGAATTGTAGAGACGGATGGCAGACAGACAGACTGAAAGAAAGAGAGGTACAGAGAGAGAGAGATAGGCCTAGACAGAGAGGTAGACAGACAGACAGAGAGAGAGAGCAAGACAGAGATGGAGACATAGACAGAGATAGACTTGAGTGAGACAGAGAGAGAGACAGGGATAGTGAGAGAGAGACCGAGACAGACATAGTGAGAGAGAGAGAGAGAGAGACAGAGATACAGACAGAAACAGAGAGAGAGAGAGAGACAGACAGACAAGATAGAGAATGCTAGCAGTTGGGTGCAGATGTGACGTGCGTGGAGAGACAGAGAGACAGGGGGGTGTGATCCCCCTGCAGACTGATTGGAGGTCTAAGTCTCCAAGCCATCAGCCACGATACACTCGTCCCATCAACTCAAGTCTCCTCTTAACAGACACTTTGGGCATCCACCAAGACAGCAAGCCAGCGGTGGGGATGGGGATGGGATCGGACAGCAGAGAATATCAGAGTGTGGCTTGTCGCTACATCACAGAGAAGAGACTGTTGCAGAGGGGACAGAGCCAAAAATGACATAAATGGGTCGGTTTCCAACCATGGCATCAGTCTGAGCTACCAAACAACAACAACACTTTAACCGGCGTCACACAGTCAACAACAGAGAAGAGGAAAATAATGAAACACAGCAACAATAGCGGTTGCAGTACAGAAGTTAACACATAGCGACACAAAAACACTGGATTCCTTCTCGCGTAAGAGTGGAAAGTGTTGGAAGACTGTTGACCCTCAGCCAAAAAAAACAGCCTACACTGTATGCATCCTAGAGAAAGATGCCCTCTAACCCCTATGCCACCTGCTACCTAATGATATTGATCTTGTAGGCCTAGCTGTAGCTCAAAATCAAAGCTTCTGCTAAATGCCTTTAATATTTCACTATATACACAATTGTAAATAAATAGAAAGGGTACGGGGCTTTTAATTACCATTAAATGGTACTGGCGGTTCTTAGTTACACAATTCTTGTAGCGTCAGTTTGATTCGGAAATCTAAAAGTGTGGGCCTAGTTGCATGCCAGAAATTCAGTTATCCTTGTGGAAACATTGGACCGGTCCCTTCATACAGGTGTGTATCGGCGTATTAGGCTCAACCCACGTGTATTGAGTCGCCTCGTCTCTACTAAAGTTTGCATGCACCCATTACTGATGTCTTTACTGATTTATCTTCTCTCAGCTGTTTACATGATTACATATTGATATAAGACAAAATCTATTATGATGCGAAACAAACATTCGAATCCGTAAAACCCAAATGTCATAACAGCGTGCCACAATTTTCACAGAAACGCAACACCCATCGTACGATTGGCACTCAAACATCGAAATACCGTTAGCGTGAGCTCCAAGTCCCTGCAGATTCCCGCCCCCGCATCCCCTGAAAGAAAGAAAGGATACATTTTGACGGCTCCAGACTTGGTGCCGATGGCCATGATCTGCAGCCTGGAGTCGAAGGCCAGGGAGCTGGGCTGGTGAGGGAAGCCATGTTCCACCGTCTGAGAGAGAGAGACAGAGAGAGACAGAGACAGAGAGAGAGAGACAGAGAGAGACAGAGAGACCATTCAACGCCATAGAAACAAGCAAAACACAAGGGCACGGAAAATGCCACACAATGAACTTTACGAGGCCCTCTTAAATGCTTAAATGTCATCTGATGTCATTTGATTTGGACAATTTTACATCTAAAAGCCTGTCGGTAATATCGTACGCAGACACAATACGTGTGCGTGTGTGGCGAGAAAGAGGCGTCTGAAAGTTCTGTGGTCTGCTCCTTTTTAAACACATTTTACAATAGCCTTACATTTAAATAACAAGGACATTTAATTTAAAAACTAAATGAGTTGGATGACATCCACACATTATTGTCATTTGTTCACCATGCATGTTGCATGCCTGCATGCAACATGTTCACTACTTGTTAAATCGTAGGCCGATATAATCTATAGGTCCAGCTACTTGTCCTGTCAACTATCAATTGGCCACAGAGTTACCTTAAAAAGGCCTGTCAATTCAACACATACATGTCCGGTCTCTCCATTTCTGTTGTCATGTTAACCTCTTCATCCTGAGAGGATCTGTATGCCTATTCATTTTTGCATGGATTTTTTGTTTTTCTTTGGAGACTCAGCTTAATGCACCTTCTACTAAAAACCTCTCCATCTTTGCTCTATTTCACTTTATTGGCATTACGTCTTGACCCGGGTATTCGTCAGATGTTGTGCCATGCACTGTGGTGGTACTCACTCTAGAACATGACATTTATTTATTTCAGGCGGAAATTAACTTAAACTTCCATCAATGCTGTAAGCTGTATTCACTCGACTCACCAAGTAGCATAGATGTTAATTGGACGATTTCACTTCCACAACAATCTTGCAGGTGCTATCAATCTTTTAGTGCCATCCATAAACATGTTAGCCTATATCTAGTGTAGTTGTGGAGATTATACTCCAATAAATCTGGGTATGCTATTTTCAGCTAAAACTGGAGAAAGAGGGCTGGTGATGAAGAGTTGTAATGGCAACTTTCAGCATTTCAATGATCACCCTTAAAATCTTAAATTGTGATTTGCTTCAAGGTCAACAGACTTGCATTTGTTTCTTACAATGCTTCATATAATAGTCAAGTAAAATGCCACTCTTGAAACTGTCCTGGGTGGGAAATCAGACACCAAAAATGTGTCGCATGTCACAGAGGTGAAGGTTTCCCAGCGGGGGTCTCACAAGCAGCAAGACAGTCAACGACAGACAGGTCACAACACACACACACACACACACACACACACACACACCACCACATCACACACACCACACAAATATCACATCACAAGCCTGACAAGTAGGCAACTGACCTGTGAGACACTTTTAGCAGGACACTTTTAACTAGTTTTGGTGTGCCTTGAACCAACAAGATCGATTGTGATTGTGCACACACACACACACACACACACACACACACACACACACACACACTCCAAAAACATAAATATGATGTAAATCTTTGGCTGCTGCATTTGACAGTTGCAGCACAATTTGTAGGCCACACAGAGTTTTTCCAATTCTGGCTTTGGGCTACATGTGTAGTTTTAATAATAACGACAGGCCTATTGACAGCCTCTGCATTGCTCAAGAGTTCAATGTCATCGATCCAATTCCAAGGCCATGTGCGTGTGCCTGCCAAAGACTAGTACCGAGGGCTTCATCCCTGGCTTAAAAACACAGCAATAAATACTAAGTGATATACGTGCATCAATGCATTCCTCCTTGCAATGTTTCAGGAGCAGCCCACTTCAAGTAGTTTTGGAGACTCTCATTGGTGGACGTGATGGGACTGAAAAAACACACACACCACCACCACCACCACCACAGTATAGCCATACGTCACTGACAAAGCATCTCAAAATATATGCATGTCCCACCCTGGCCTACATAACGGAAAGAGGGAGCGTGAAGAAATAGGAGAGATAGAGGTTTAGAATGTGCAGGGGGGATGGAGGGGGGGTCCCAGTCCACAATAGATAGCCCACTAATAATAATAATAATAATAATACTACTAATGTAATAGATGCAAGACAATAGACAAAACAACAACAGATCTGTGCAATCATTAACATCAACAAGTGTGTGTCAACAACAAGCATATCACTGCAATCAATGTTTTCAAATACTTCTTGCAGGATATCCATTCCACACAACGTGATCGGTTGATGTGTATATTTGTGGTGCGGAATCTCATAAAAAAAAAAAAAAAAAAAGAAAAAAAAAAAAAAAAAAAAATGCCTTACTGGATTTAGGAGGGAGGAGGAGGAATAGTCTGTTTAAGTGCTTGTTAGTTTGCTTGTTAGTTGTAACTAAACTGGATACGATGGAATAACTTGCACCACCCGTCTCCACTCCCTTCGCGCGCACACACGCACACACACACACACACACACACACACACACCATTCAAATCTTTTTGGAAAAACCATCTCAGCTTATTATTAATATGATGCATTACCAATATGGAGAATAATCAGCCTTTTGTTGGTTGGTGTTGCTGAATACAAGGCCACGGTTAAGAGGCACAAAACACACACACACACACACACACACACTGGACCAGTGAATGAAAGCACTTTAGGGAGTATAGGTGTGTATTATTCCTCGGCTCTGCGTCAAACGTCCATCACCGTGAGAAGAGAAATAAAAAATGTTGCTTTTCTTTGCTCATGGAAACTGGACTGGTGGGGTTTCTGTGGATGCTTGTGGCTGCGTCTGCGTCGTTACTTTACCTTGTTGAAGGCGAACAGCTCCTGTTTTATTTTCTCTCGCTGCGGGTCGTTGCCCTGCCGCCGGAACCTGAACTTCATCATCTTCTTCTTCTTCTTCTTCTTCTTCTTGTCGCCCCGGGGGAGGAGGAGGAGGAGGAGGTGGTGGTGGTGGAGGTGTCGTCGCGGTTTAGTTGAGGCGGCGCCGCCACTACAGACAAATGCCGTTAATCCAAACTAGCCCATGCAGCCGGAGCGGGTCCGCGTCCGTCTGCTGCGTCGCTGCGTTTTAGTATCTCTCTCCCTCCCTCCCTCTCTGTCTCTCGGTGTCTCTCTCTCTCTCTCTGCACTGTTTGGCTCGTGGGTTTGACCACCACCCACCCACCCCCGCCTCCCCCGAGTTCACACGAACCCCCCGAACCCGCTGGCCAATCAGCGCGGCGCAGAAAATCTGTGACTCATTATTTATTATTCAGGCCCCGCCCACATTCATATATATATATATATATATATATATATATCAATATATATATATACGCGCACACAATCACGCAATCCCCGTGCGCTGTGGAATGCGACGCTCGATTCACCGCACGGAGGCGGCCGCCGTCGCTGCGGTGCGGTGCGAGGCGAGGAGACGAGCCGCTCGGTGTTTATCAATGAGATTTCATAAGCTCCGCCCGTCTGCCTTCCGCGATAACACGATAAAAATGACGCCGCTTTGGAGTTTGAGGTTGATCCTCATCAGTTTAACAACTTAACAAAAAAACTGACAAAATACATTCTTGTGGCACAGAAAAAGAATGCACACAGACTGTATTTGTATAATAAACATTTTATTGTCAGTTTTCATTATACCCATAACATAGACATCTGCATAAAATACATTTCATATGACAATAAGAACATTAACATCTTTCAAACTAGTGCAAAAAATGCAATTTTAGTCGCTCTAACACAAGTATTTTTTACGTTTTAATGTGCGCACAATGATGGGAGAGTGCGGACAATGATATTATATTAATAATAAATATTAATATGAAACCTAACAGCCCTGTAGCTGTGTGGGCCTATGTATCAAGTAAGCCTCATACCGTGAATAAAGCCCATATCTGACTTAACACCTCTCTAGGGATATTTCACAGACACAAAATAAATGAAGGCAACTGTGTTTAACTTTCTGTCTCTTGACTTCAAAAAAGCACATTCCTTGTTTGTAAAAAGTAAGGCAATCAAGATTTTTCTGATTCTGATTCTGTTTGATGATGGATGAAAATGCAGACCGTGAGAAAACATGCATCATTCCAAAAGGTTAAGACATGCATCGGAGCACAGAGTAAAAAAATATACATTTCTTTGCAGGAGAGGTAGATACAATTTCTGGATCGTTAAGGTCTTGGTCCATGTCCTTTGATTGCCTGTGTGTGTGTGTGTGTGTGTGTGTGTGTGTGTGTGTGTGTGTGAGTGTGTGTGTATGTGTGATGTGTGTGTGTGTATGTGTGTGTGTGCATGTGTGTGTGTGTGTGTGTGTGTGTGTGTGTGTGTGTGTGTGTGTGTGTTGTGTGTGTGTGTGTGTGTGTGTGTGTGTGTGTGTGTGTGTGTGTGTGTGTGTGTGTGTGTGTGTGTGTGTGTGTGTGTGTGTGTGTGTGTGTGTGTGTGTGTGTGTGTGTGTGTGTGTGTGTAAGTGTGTGTGTGTGTGTTACAGCAGGGTGATTTCGCTGGGCGGGAGGGTGAGTCTCTTCTCTCTGACGGATAGCATGTTCTCCATGTGCATGGCGATGACTCGACACAGCTCTAGGCCCTGGACACACACACACACACACACACACACACACACACACACACACACCCCACACACACACACACACACAAACACACAAACTCTTTTCCCACTGAATATGTTGACATGTTGCTGAAACGTGAGGGTTTGTGATTATTACCTTTAAGTGCTTGCTATCTGTCACATTTGATAAACTGATCCAGGGAAGTGGTGGGAGCCTGTTATTAGTATCTGCACTTGTTGGTGTGATCGCCAACATTTCTTTTGCACCTCTATCTGTCTACCTCTGCTGCGAGTAATTTGCCCTTGTGCTTCTTTGTCACTATCTAGCGAAACATTAGGCTCCCCCCTCCACACACAAGCCTGCTACAACGCCAACGCACAGAAAAGTGGGTTTATAGGCTACTTATGCTGTGTAAGTGTACAACTCACTACGCACCGCAGATGAAATCAGTGTCTCTGTGATGAAGTGTTATCAAGTGTGTTCCATTTTATTTAAAGGTGACATATTATGCCACCAGGTGTGGGTGTGATGAGCCACAATTGCCATGTGACTATCGTCTCGTGACAAATCTCTCTCTTT
>PIJE02005632.1:4906-18035 GCA_002895965.2 Coryphaenoides rupestris
GGTCTCTCTCTCGTTCAGTGGTGTACTGTGGAAATGCTGGGTGTGTGTGCAGTGGCCTCAAATTCTCTTTTGGTTTTGGGTTTTTTTGCGTTGGGTTTTTTGTGTTGTGGGTTGTGTCTGCGTTGTTGGTTGTTTGTCTGTTGTGGCTCCTTTTGGTTTTTTGGTTTGTGTGTTGTTTGGCTGTGTGTCGGGCTTCGGTTGTGTTTGTTTTGGTTTTTTGTTCTGTTGCTCTGTGTGGTGTTTTTGTTTTTTGTTGGGGTTTGTTTTTTCTTTTGGTGTCCTTTTTGGTGGTCCTTAATGTGTGGTATGTGTGTTGCAAAGGTGAGCCTCCGGAGCAGCACCGCGGTTTATTGTGTTTCTCTCGGTTTGTTCCAACGGCAGTACGGCGGTGAGCAGGGCACTTCACTTTGTGATTTTGTTTGTGTGCGTGTGTGGGTTGGGGTGGTAAGCATGTAGGGATCCGGGCTTGGGACTTGTTAAGGTGGGTATTGTGCTCATGCTTTACGCACTTAGTGTTGCTTATCCCTGACATTCCTAGCTTGGTATGGTTAGTTCTGGTGTCGGTTTTTGAGTTTGTTGCACTGAGTCTTGTTGTGAATCGTGATAGTGTTGAGGTCCTGCGTGGGTGGGTGGCATGTTGGGTTTGGGTGGTACTTGAGGTTGTGTGCGTGGTGCTTCGGTTTGGGCTGCTCTCGTAGTGGGGCGTCGTTATCGTGTTGCGGCTGTTGGTGTTTGATGTGCAGTGTTGGTTGTGTTCTCTGTGTTGTATGGGTCGTTTTGCTGTTGTGGTTCTTTTTGTTCTGTTGGTGGTTTTGTGGATTGTGTTTGTGTATTGGTGGGTGGGTGCGTTCGGCGGTCTTATGGTGGTTTAAATCATGAGCTTCACCCCGCGGTGATCCGTGTACAGTGGAGGATAACTCTTGAACACTCACCTCTCTCGAATGAGTTTTTAATATCGTTGACCTCCACCTGTGAGCCTGGCACCCGGAATATGCCTTGCTGTTGCAGTCCTGAAAGCACCACAACAACATCAACAACAACAACAACAACAACAACAGCAAAAGGACAACCTTCAGATTTCAGATGATGGAAGCCAGATGACTGTTATGTCATGCACACCTCAGGGGAAGCGACACTAAAACCCCTCTCTGGGTTTATAGACGGCACCACACGAGAGAGCGAGAGACAGCAAGACAGAGAGAGTGAGAGAGACGGAGGGAGAGAGAGAGAGTGAGACGGAGGGAGAGGGAGAGAGAGAGAGAGAGAGAGAGAGAGAGAGAGAGAGAGCAGGAAATGTAATCTAGTTATGAAGGCAGATGCTTTTTCCTTCTCCAGGAGAGAGGAGAGGGGCCTCTCAGCGTGTCGGGGGCCGGGCAGAGCATATGGTTCCAGTTAGAACGCTCCTAATCAGTTTTCTGGAGTTTCATTAGGTCCAGATCCAGGGTCTCGAGAGCTCCAGGCTACAAGTCCTGGACTACAGACAGATGTTGCACCGAGACAGCAAGGAGTTGTTGTTGTTGTTGTTGTTGTTGTTGTTGTGGAGGTAGTGGTAGTGGAGGGGGGAGGGGCATGGGGAGGGATACATGGTGTAGTGTCTAAACTTAAGACGGTTCTTGTACAGGACTTCAGACCGTTGTAGGTTCGAACATGTGTATCATGGTAGGTACCTAGGATGTTAATGTTAAAAGCGGGTCTCGTTGGCCATTCTTTAGGAGATAGGGATGACCCTTTTTAGGGAGAAGAGGAGGTTTGCTAAATAAATTCCATGATCCCAGTCCTTGCTGATTAACGTTGAAGATCATGAATGACGATTAGAGACTTACCGTAGAGATTGATGTATCTCACACAGCTCTCAACAACGAGGGGAATGGGTTGTCCTGAATCCTAACGCGGGGAAACCGACAGCAAACCAGACAAACTCAGAACGGGGCACATTTGCAAGAGGACAATAAAATAGCATTGATCACATGATTTTTACACATTACGTTTATGTCACATGGGGGAGGATTTTATCCAAAGTGACTTAAGTCAGATACAGATACAATTGAGATAAGCACAGTAGCTCAGTAGCTCGTGCGGCCTATTAGCACAACTGTTAAGAGCAATCAGAGAAAAGTGTTTTGCGTTAATCAATACCACCGTGGACATATCTATGCAGACGTGGCATCGACCGCTTCGGCCCGTGGCTGCGGTGCCTCAGCGTCTCCGCCACATTGGTCCAGACTGGCCGGTAAGCACATGCAGCAAAACAGGGGAGCTCCGTTTTTTTCTGGATTAAAAGCACTTAAACGTTTACATTTCTACGACCGATTTCAATGCATCGATTTTATATTATATATATATCTATATATGATACATAGATCTATATATTAATATTATATTAAATACAAAATATATTATCATTATGGTGCCTTTTATCAAGAACAAAACACATCTCCTCCGTTGACCTCCAGTCTTGGCGGTCTTGGCTTCTCCAACATGGCGGCATTGGACGTACGACCACCAGCAGCCAGCGTGGCGGCGTCTGCGCACACATTTCCGCGCACACACGATCTACCACCAAGACGGCGTCTTCTTCTTTTTAGCATTGGTTAGTTAGCTTAGCATCAGGTGCGAAACGCGCGTCCCTCCGCCCCCCCCCCCCCCCACACCCGCAAGCAGAAGTACCTGAATGCGGGCACGGGCATTCCTCCTTCCTCTGGGAGGCAGAAAGCAGCAGAAGGAAAAGAGAAGCAAGAGGGAAGGGAGGGGGAGGGAGGCAGAGTTATCTGGAAGTGAGGAGAAGCTCAGGTGACAGAGAAAAGCAACCCCCCCCCCGAGTGGGTTAACGTAGACTTAAGCACGAGGGCTGGAAGCAGCAGCAGAAGCAGCAGCAGCGGCGGCGGCAGCAGCATCACCCGAGGGGGGTGCCAGGGAGAACTGTGAGCAGTCAGGGGGAGAAGGGGGGTAGGGGTGGGTGGTGGTGGTGGGGGTAGGGAAGGGGGGGGGGGGGGGGGCAGGACCCAGTCACTACTGTCTCCTCTCTCAGGGAGAAGAGGGAAAAAAATGACACACACACACACACACACACACACACATTAAGGCTGCATGTATAGTATAGTACAGTGGTGGTGGTGGAGTTGAGATCTGGAGGAGAATACTCAACACACACACACACACACACACACACACACACACACACACACACACACACACACACACACACACACACAGAGCGTCACAGAGAAAGAGTCAGAGAGATACAGAGTGAGACATAGATACACAGAGAGAGAGAGAGAGAGAGGGAGGCAGAGAGAGACAGTGATACAAAGAGAAAGAAAGAGAGAGAGAAAGGGGCAGAGAGAGAGAGAGAGAGAGAGAGAGAGAGAGAGAGAGAGAGGGGAGGCAGAGAGAGAGACAGTGATACAAAGAGAAAGAAAGAGAGAGAGAAAGGGGCAGAGAGAGAGAGAGAGAGAGAGAGAGAGAGAGAGAGAGACAGCTCGAAGCCACTGCTTGCGTGTGTGTGTGTGTGTGTGTGTGTGTGTGTGTGTGTGTGTGTGTGTGTGTGTGTGTGTGTGTGTGTGTGTGTGTGTGTGTGTGCGTGCGTGTCCACAGAGCTGGGGAATAAGGGGGGAGGCGAGGGATTAGATGTTATATACCACCACTGAGGGGGGAGTCGTCGGAGAAGAAGGGGAGGGAGGGATGGAGGGGGGAGTAAAGAACAAGAGAGAGAGAGAGAGAGAGAGGGGGAGGAGGGGGAGGGGGAATGGGAGCTGGAGGAGGCTGCAGTTGCCTTGTCCTCCGGCACTGCAGTAGGAAGGGGGGATGTGATACACCCCTGTGACAGGAGGAGGAGTAGGAGTAGGAGGAGGAGGGGGGGGTCTGGCAGGGTACCTGGATGAAGGTCTCCATATTGCCGTTAAACAGCATATGTTTACACAGCGAGCGAGGCCTAGGCTTCCGCATTTTCTGTGGTTTAGGGGGGAGAGTGGGGGGCCTGAGGGGGTTGGGGGGGTTGGGGGTTGATGGGGGGGGGGGGGGAGTTTAACAAAAAAAACACATACACACACCACCAGACTCTGTGAAACTGTGGAGCACAATTAAGAAATAAAATACAACTGAAAACTGGAAATAAAATAGACAATAATTGCAAAACATCCTTCTTTTAAAAGCCGTTCTGAAAACAAGGTTGGGATAACAACACTGTGTGTTATTTGAACCGGCTCAAACTGCCCTCCAAGTGACCCTTGCATGCGCTAACGGGGGCTTGGTCCCTCATGGTCCCGATTCTTTTTGTTTACTTTAAAATACTATGCAAGGTTAACCGCTCCCTCATGCCGGTATTGAAAAGTAATTTGCAGCGACTTGTTTTGTGTAAAAATGTAAAAAAGTGATCTATATCTGGTAGCTAGCGTTTGTTTGAGTCAGAACGCTGCGCTAATTGGAAGCACGGCTACAAATGAACGAGAGGAAGGCAATTATGTGTCCTCTGCAGTATTTATTATTATCAGGAGCTGCATTTTTCTTTTCTTCTTTATTTGTGCATTTATTTTGCGATAGACAGACACACACACACACACACACACACACACACACACACACACAAAGAACGAACATAGAAACACACATGGATGCACACATGCACGCATGCATAGACAAACACAGACACACACACACACACACACACACACACACACACATATACCCACTCACTGAAACTAATCATCGTCATTAAGTATAACAAATATGCAGATGAAATTACTCTTGACATCCCTGACCAACATTAATTACCAGTGGAAAGTATTTCCATAATTGTAACACAAAGACAATTAGCTGATTTGTCCTTTTTGATTTGATACCGGTCTGGGCATTGTATTCCTCTAGTATTTGCTAAAAAGTCGAGTAAAGACATAGAATTTTGGTAAAAATTTATATTTTTGTGGGACTAAAACACACCAGGGGCCCTATATTTATATCTGGTTTATATTGATAACTCATATATATATATATATATTTATATCTCATGAATAGTTTAATTTATATGCTTATTTTATATGATTGAGTGGTGTGTGGGGGCTGAGTGATGCCTGGATGAACACATGAATATCCTACCTTGTCGTTCCACACTCGGCCCGCTCTCCTGCGACAGAAACAAGAGACAGAAACATTTCTTTAATTTGTCATTTTTCTGTGCAAATTCTGTGTGTCCAGCGTGAGTGAGAAGTGTCCCCCAGAAGACACCGTGTGTCTTCTGGGAACCGGGGGAAGCCGGTGGTGCTCAAAGTCTTCTCAGGGACAAATCCTATTCAGCTCTCGCCCTCGAAACCCCGGGGGGGGAGGGGGGGGGTGCATGGCTCCGGTCCCAGAGAGAGAGAGAAGAGAGAGAGAGAGAGAGAGAGAGAGAGAGAGAGAGAGAGAGAGAGAGAGAGAGAGAGAGAGAGAGAGAGAGACAGACAGAGAGACAGAGAGAAAGAGAGAGAGCAAGTGCGAGAGAGAGAGAGCGGGGGGCTGGAGACTGAGTACTGGCTGGGGGAAGATGGAGATGGTGCTGGTGGGGGAAGGGGGGGCTGGGTGTGTGTGTGTGTGTGTGTGTGTATGGGGGGGTGGGGGGGTGGGGTCATCCAAGACTGGTGACACTGAGCGATGTCTGCGACGGCTCATTGAGCCTTTTGTCCTGGTGTGAACAAAACACACATGTGCATCACACCGCGCGCGCACACACACACACACACGCACGCACGCACACACACTCTCTCTCTCTCTCTCTCTCTTTTGGAAATTAGGACAAAATAAACAGTCGCATACAGAGTTCCCAGCTGAGGCTATGGGGGGGCTGATGTGTTCGGAGAGGGGGGCTGCAGCTTGTATCCGGGTGATAGCAGACAGGCGGCTAATGCAGCCTCGCAGTGAGAGGGCTCGCATGCCAGGAGCTTATAAAAAGAAGTCATTAAACAGAATCAACTGGAGGACATGAACTGGTACAGAAGGAGAGCGAGAGAGAGAGAGAGAGAGAGGAGAGAGAGAGAGAGAGAGAGAGAGAGAGAGAGAGAGAGAGACAGAAACTGGACCACTGGCTGGCTGTGTGTGGTGGTGGTGAGGGTATGTGTGTGTGTGCGTGTGGGCGTGTGTGCGTGCGTGCGTGAGTGTGTGTGAAGTGGTCTCTGTGTAGCGCGACAACAACAGCACCACCACCACCGCAGCGCTCCGAGACTGACGTTGCACAACAATGTTACCCGAAACACGAGCAGCATAATGTTTCGTTTAGTTCTCGGAGGTACGAAACAAAACACAGATTCGCTTCACCACCGTGGAATATATAGTTGGTTGTTTTTAACACCATGAATTAATTCAGACAAAAATACCAAAATACAAATTGGAGAGCTGGAGCTAAACAAAAATGTGCGGACAGAAAATGTAAATCAGATCTTCCCAGGCCACCAGTGTTTCCATAGCCGCAGAGACAATGGGTCGTCCACGTGGGCAGACAGACACAACACACCACATATTGACTGATGTTCAAGTTGACATTCAAGTTGGGCTGTTATTAATCTATGCAGCAAGATGAGATGGGGGAGGGGAGCGGGGGGATGGGACACTTCCTCCCGTAGCCTTCATAATGAAACTGATTTATGCCCCCGTGTCTGTGATGCCAGCACGCAAGACATGCTGCTGCATAGACACGAATGCAGGTGCACACACATGCACGCAAGTGCACACGCAAGCACACACACACGTACACGCAAACACACACAATGCACACTCACACACACAACGCACACGCACCACACACACACACACACACACACACACACAATGCACACACACACTAATGTGGGTGCGGGGTAGAGGGGCTAATGAGCAGGGCCGATGGATCAGATGAATAATTTAAAAGGTGGGCGGTACCTGGAGTCCCCATATGGCCCGTTTACACACACTCTGAGCAGCCCCCCCCCCCCCCAACACACACCCTGGTCCCGCCAGCTAATATGTCCAGCTGGGCACCCGCATTGACATGCAAGAGAACGAATAGATTGTGATACGAGTGACTGCCCCCGCTGGCTATAGGAAGGAGGGTGGGAAGGGAGGGGGGAGGGGGAAATCCCCCACTTGGGACCCCCAAGGTAATTAGAAACAAGGTCTGAGTCTATTGGTAAATAAAACATGTGTATGTGAACACAGGGCCCCATGCATGCAGCGGTGCTGTCATGTGCACGTCCTTCTATCCCTGCCCGGCACCAGCTGCATGCGCCTGATAGGCTGGTTCCCGTTCCCGTTAGGCACTCCCCCGGCGCTCCGGGCAGATGCCGGAGCGCCGGACCTGGCCCGGGCCCGGGGTCTGATTGATTGGAGTGACAAGGGTCCCTCTGGGAGGCAGGAGGTGGATGTGTGTGGATGTGTGTCTGTGTGTGTGTGTGGATGTGTGCGTGTGTGAGTGTGGCAGGGGGGGCTGGGGGGGTTTTTCGTATTTTCTTTATAGCCTCTAAAATGGAATCAGGCTCATCCAAGTGCACCCCCCCACCCCCCTTGCTCCATCGTAACCCAGACAGGGCAGTCATTTCTGCCTCTAACCAGCAGGACACCACCAGAGCAGCGCTGGGCTTGGGAATGGGAATGGAGCGGGGGAGGGGTTGTTGTTGACATCGACTAGTAGACGGGTTCGGACTAGGGCTGGGCGATATGGCTGAAAACTGTATCACGATATAAGTGTTTCATATCGGTCGATATCGATAATTATTGATAATTTGTATGACCTATTTAAAATAAGGACCAGGAGAAAAATATACTGAATTTAAACATTTTTATTTTAAACTTAACCTTCCTCTGATTGTAGGCAGACGGGGAAAAGGAATGTCAACACAACCATGGAAAACACTCAAATAAATAAATATAAACATAAGTCTGAATGAAAATTAAAATCACAATGAAAACTTTACAATTATCAATAATAAAGTGCTTAACAATAATAAAGTGTTACAAAAACATGTGCAAAGTGTTAAATGTTGTTGTCGGATACGGCTGTGCTCCAAAGGGTGAGAGTGGCTAAGGTGGTAAAACAAGTTGGTTGTATTACCAGTCTTGGTGGGGACGACGGTCTTGCATAATTTACAGACAACATTGGTCTGACTACGGTCTGACTTATAAAATCCAAAAAACTGCCATACTGGCGAGGAATTTCCTCGCTTGTTGCGTCACTTATCTTTCACTTCTCACTCCACCCTGTTTCTGTTATTCAAGAAACAAACACGAACACGAGACAACGAGATGGCGCAACCAAACGTGATACTGTTACATGATTGACTATTACCGTGTCACTCCATACGTTGCTAGGTACCAGAGGACGAGTGGTTTGTTCATGCAACCAACCTTGCTTCGCAACCTCTGGTTCAAAGCGGAGCTAGACTCTTAGCTCCGGTTTCTTCCAACGAGGAAAAAAAAATATCGAAACGTTCTATCGAACGCATTTTCTATTGATATTGATTACGTGTCTATCGCGATACATATCGTTATCGTTTTATCGCCCAGCCCTAGTTCGGACATCTTGTTTTTTTCTCTTCCTCCGTCACCCAGAGAAACAGAAGAAGAAGAAAAAAAACACACAGGTCTGTGTCGACCCCTGGACTCCTTCTGCTCATTAGATAAGAGATCTGCATTCCCCCAGGGCCCAGTGGCTTATAAACGCCCCAGTGGCCAATCACAGGGTCATGATTAGGGGAGCCCCGCCCCCAGGTGCTGCACCCACCACGGGCAGATAACACAGAGAAGGTGAATGGAGAGAGAGAGAGAGAAAGAGGAGAGAGAGAGAGAGACAGAGAGACAGAGGGAGCGAGAGTGCTCACCTTCACCCAGGGTCTGCTTCAGTAGGTCGTGTTTGGCCTGCAGTTTAATGATGAGGTTGCTGCCGTTGAGGAACTCTTTAAATTTCTGCCAAGAAGAAATAAAAACCGTTGCTGTGTGAAGAGCAATTTAACTGCAATCCAAGAGGGGGGGAGGAAAGAAAAAAACTAAAAAAGGATTAGTTGAATTCCATTAGCTGTTTAAAAAATCCACACATCAGGGAGGTATTTTATCGATTACTATGGAACGGGATACGTTTTAATCAGTTTAATGGACAGACAACATCGAGCGAAGCAAAACCACGACAGATCCGGGAACGAGCAAAACTTACGGTAAAGTAGAAGACCTCGGTCTCCTGCTGGTTGGCCCGGCGCTTGGCCACGTTCATCTTGCTCATGTACGACTCGGACGCCACCGACTTGATGGACTCGGTGGAGCGGCTGTTGCTGGGAAGGCGTTCCGACACGTCAAAGTCCTCCACCGTCAGCATTGTCCTGCAGCGTCTGCATGGTGGCGTCCAGAGTCTTCCTCACCTGGCACGCACACACACACGCACACGCGCGCACACAACACCACACCACACACACACCACACACACACGCACACACACACACACACACACACACACACACACACACACACACACACACACACACACAGGGTGTGGGGGGGTGGAGGGGAGAAGACAACAGCAGAAGCAGAGTGAGGGGATATGGATGCAAGGAGGATGGATGATGCTGTTTTACCAACAGTCAACCAGCCAGACAAAAGCGTCTGCTAAATAAATGTCTAAATGTCTAAATGTAAATGTATGAAGCGGGGTGGGGGGGGTCTTGGAGGAGAGGGGAAAGGTGGATGGGCGGCGGGAAGGACACGGCCAACGACATTGTGGCGGGCGGGGACCGGGTGACGGATTCACTCGCCGCGTCCATTTAAAACCAAACACCAAAAAACAAGACACTAAAAACCAAATGCCCTTGGTTGGTGCGCAAGGTCCGCCCGCAGGTTAGAACAGGCATCAAACCGAGGCCGAGGGTAAATAAAAACACATTACAAAACATTACACTCCAGCGGCAGTAGCTCAGGAGGTAAGAGCGGTTGTCTGGTTCGATCGCCGTCGGTGTATGAATGGGTGAATGTGAGGCGACTGTAAATCGCTTCTAATAAAAGCGATAGAGAGAAAAAGAGTGAGAGTTGTACAAAAAAGAATTGGAGAAAAGTATTCAAGTGTGTTCTGCTTGTTCGAGATTGATAAATAGATGACCTAGAACAGATTACCTACTCCATACCACTCAGAAAAATGGGAAGAATTACGTGTTTGTTTAGCCAATGAGAGAGATCTTTTCAAATTGATTTACTGATCATCCCACAACCTTATATTTATTAGATTTTAGTCAATTTTTTTCTGTTCTTAATCTCTTTGTTTTCTGCTTACTGTTTTTAGAATGTGAAACATTTTCATAAATAAAAATGCCCAGGGGCCAGGTCTACCCAGGGGCCAGATCTACCCAGGGGCCAGATCTACCCAGGGGCCAGGTCTACCCAGGGGCCAGGTCTACCCAGGGGCCAGATCTACCCAGGGGCCAGATCTACCCAGGGGCCAGATCTACCCAGGGGCCAGATCTACCCAGGGGCCAGATCTACCCAGGGGCCAGATCTACCCAGGGGCCAGATCTACCCAGGGGCCAGGTCTACCCAGGGGCCAGGGGGAGTCTCTGGAGGACAGTCAGCAAGACCCTTGTTATCCTCCCCCTCATCTCCATTAGCACCTCAACCTCATAAGCAGAATCAGAATCAGGCTAATTTCCATAGTTTGTACAAACAAGGAATGTGCTTTTGTGAAATTGGTGTATAACATTGAACATTAAACAGTAATTAAACAGTAACACTAACAGTAACATTAAACAATAATAATACAGAAATTCAAACAAATAAAAAAAAAAATCAGAGTCAGTCACGGATGCCACGTATCCAGAGAAGAAGCAACGTCAGCGTCCATCACACCAAGCTCAACGCAGCGTTCCCACCTCCTGTGAGGCGAAGAAGGTCACTGTGGTGTAACCGCAAGAGGAGACGGACCAGATGGTATATATAGTCACCTCTCCTGGCTAACGCCGGACTGCCCAGGATCTCTTTCCGGATGGATCGTATCATAGTCAGTCACACCTCTCTCATGAGGTTCGTATCGCTGAGACTGTACCATATATATTTGTTCTATGGTCTCATAGGTGGTGTAGGAAGGAGTTCGAGGACGCTGACGCGCGGATGGAGCAGAATAAACCGACGTGGCTAGGTAGTAGAGGGGTGGTGGTTGCGTGGTGGCTCGCCGCTCCATCCGAGGGCCAGTCTCGCAGATAATCACGCGCGAAATTAGCAGAGAAAACCAGCACCCCATTCTGGACAGTGCATATGACGAGTGTTACTTTATTCGTTTCTCTAATCGTCGTTCTCGAGCGTGCACACGGGTACTGCAGGTGCTGGTATTCAGAATCGAGTCTAATCGCGCATACAGAGCTCCATCGTCACATGGGACCAGCTGTTCGACTGATGCAGTAGCTCGCCTGAAGACAGCCTCGGGACCAGGCCCCAGAAGGGAGCGCACGACGGAGGGAGGAGGAGGAGTAGGTTGGTGATATGCAGCATCTTACTAGGTGATAGAGTGCTCTGCAACACAAGAACAACAGTATTCCAGACTACAAACACACAAGAGCACAGCCGAGCATTAGTTGAATAGCTGAAAAGACTATATAGGCGTGGAAGGTCTAGAAAGTGTGTAGCGAACTATTGCTCCCGTAAGGGCGTGCCGTCTGCGCGCTGTGTATAAAACACAACGACCAAGGTGGACTTCAAGGTACAAGTCCACCACAATCATAAAGTGTCCAGGTTAGCTCTCTGGTTGTGGTGTGGGAATAATTTTGCTTGGAAGCCTTCGCCTAACCGTGCCATACTCCGATGCTGGAGGTCCGGTACTAGGATCGCAAAGGACGCAGCAACCCTTCTCCACCCATTCTCCCATTCTTCATGGCTGGCGGGTCCGCCCCAGAAAGACCCTTGCATTGTGCATGTCCTGACTTATCGTGGTTGTCGGCTGCGGGAGGTCCGGAGGTGTGTCCCACGGTGGCTGTCGGATGACGGTTCCAGGCCCTCGTGGCCGCTGGACGGGTGACATGACACAGGGAGTATACATACATCGTCCGACTACGTCTACAAGAAATGCTCGCAACAAGAAAAAAAAGAAAACGTGAACTCTTCTCTACACGACTCCTGTGGTTTAGTGCATTGCCGGGATGGGAAAAAAAATGGTCGAAAAACATAGAGAAGGAGTCCAAACGTGTATATTTTGCACCATACCACCACACCTTAAAAGTCGTGGCTTGTGTGACGTACGGGTGCACCAGCGTTGAATAAATAACTGAGGATTAGTTCTATGAGTATATAGGCTATATAATCATAATGTGTATGTATAGCAATGCATTGCATTCATAGAGGCTGTTTCGTCTCTGCGCTTCGTGGTAAGCGCCCAGTTCTGCCCTAGCACTTGAGAGCGCGCCAAGGCAGCGTGGTAGCCCAGATCGCAGCACTGCGGGAAAACAAAACGGCACACAGTCCACCGTATGCATCGTAAACATGTTACAGTGACATAAAAAAAACATGAAATAAAAATGAATTGCAAATAAATTGAATGCATCGTACAAATAGTGAACATGTACACATGACGTGGGGCGGCAGTAGCTCAGGAGGTAAAAGCGGTTGTTTGGCAAACGGAAGGTCGCTGGTTTGATCCCCGGGCTCCTCCTAGCTAAGTGTCGAGGTGTCCCTGAGCAAGACGCTACCTAACCCTAACTGCTCCTGACGTGTTGGTTGTTACCTTGCATGTTTACCACCGCCGTCGGTGTATGAATGGGTGAATGTGAGGCAACTGTGAAGCGCTTTGGATGAAAGTGCATCCATTTTACGTGTAACCATGGCGATACCCAATATTGTTCAACAGAATGAATGGCAAAGTGTGAGGTTCATGTCAAAATGGAGAAAAATTAATAAACGGAAAGAATGGTGAGATGATTACAACAATGTTCACGTGTTTGAATCCATCCCTGACATCGAGGCAGGCTACCTCCTTTCCTTCCAAATCAGTTGCAAAACCATGCACCCCTCTGTGCAGCGTCGCACCACTTTACCCTTTGAAAAGCTATTCTGGGACACAAATGTTCACTGAAAAACGTTGTAAGATCTCATCCACTTTGCAGCTCCGAAATTCCCAAATGAACTCTTGCTGCGGGTTTTCAGCGCCCTGCGACGGTAATGGAGTTCACCG
>PIJE02005636.1:0-18023 GCA_002895965.2 Coryphaenoides rupestris
AGTTCATAAGTAAACACGACCCGACACCTATTCTGAGGGGGGCTTCTTGGAGTACAGCATGAGGGTTAAAGAGGGTGACTGTTCCTAACATGGGAAAAACCAGAATCGCAAATCACCAACAAAGGCTTTTAGCGTTGACGGTGTCAGCCGAGTCAAATATTCAGAAGATCTCGCAAAGGGAGAGACACATATGTGCTTGTGTTGTGTTTTAGTCGATCGTCGCGCCTGAAGAAAGAAAGAGTGCCACACATGGGCTGACCTGCTTGATCGAAATCACACCTACCACTGATTTACGCACTCTTCTCGGGTCCCTGCGCAGTGGACCCCATTTGTTACTTGAGGCGCAGCCGCTGGAAGGAAGAACACAGGGCAAGAGAAGCAGAGGGAACTGAGGGAACAGTGAAACTGCGATGCAGGGTGCTTAGTCTAGAGTGTTCTGGTTGGGCATTGTCCAGATGGAGGCCAGATTTATCAGGGCTGGTAGGACTGTCAGCCAGAGGGCACCCTATAAGTCACCCATTTAATCCTAATTGGAGGCCAGGGGGCACCCAGCGGCGAGTCGCATCCGGACCAGCGCAGGCTATTTTTAGGAGTGCTGGGAGTATGATCACCATGTCCTGCTATTGTCTAAATGTGTCTTTGTACTTTGTGATTTGTATTACATATGGCATGTGGTTTGGTGACAATTATATCACATATTAACACTTATATCACATTAATATTAACACTTATATCACACATTAATATTAACACTTATATCACCATTAATATTAACACTTATATCACACATTAATATTAACACTTATATCACACATTAATATTAACACTTATATCACATTAATATTAACACTTATATCACACATTAATATTAACACTTATATCACATTAATATTAACACTTATATCACCATTAATATTAACACTTATATCACATTAATATTAACACTTATATCACACATTAATATTAACACTTATATCACATTAATATTAACACTTATATCACATTAATATTAACACTTATATCACCATTAATATTAACACTTATATCACCATTAATATTAAGAGTCACCATATAAATATTAACACTTATATCACATTAATATTAACACTTATATCACCATTAATATTAACACTTATATCACCATTAATATTAACACTTATATCACATTAATATTAACACTTATATCACATTAATATTAACACTTATATCACATTAATATTAACACTTATATCACCATTAATATTAACACTTATATCACATTAATATTAACACTTATATCACATTAATATTAACACTTATATCACATTAATATTAACACTTATATCACATTAATATTAACACTTATATCCATCCATCCATCCATCCATTATCGTCCGCTTATCCGGGGTCGGGTCGCGGTGGCAGCCGGCTAAGCAGGGCCCCCCAGGCTTCCTTCTCCCCAGCCACACTCTCTAGTTCCTCCTGGGGGATCCCGAGGCGTTCCCAGGCCAGACGAGATATATAATCTCTCCAGCGAGTTCTGGGTCTGCCGAGCAATTTCTGGGAAGGAAGCAACTCACCGATGTCAAACACCCACAGTGGACACCCCCACCGCGTGTACGCACAGTCCAGGGCCCCCCCGAACACATACAGGAAGCCCTGGAATGACCCAAAGCATTCGTTAAACAGGTGATACTCCACTGGAGTAAACATAGTAAGGACAACTAATCTCATGCCTTGATCAGGGCAGCAAAGAACAAATAACAACAACAACATGCATTTATTACAGAAAAGAAGATGTGTAAATGTGCATCTGATACCTGATATTGGCAAGCTAAACCAACTCCTTAATGACTAGGAATATATACACTATATATACAAAGTGCATATCTACTCTGTATGTTCACTGTGGGACCCAACAGACCGCATGGCTGTCATGTTAGCTCCATGGGATGTGTACCTCGTGGGCCACCATAGAGTGATGTTGGCGCGGTTACGGGCAGGAAGCAAGCGGAGGCTCTAATACGAATGGGGACCCAACCATATTGAGTTAGATGTGTACCTCGTGGGCCACCATAGAGTGATCCTCCAGTTCCTCTGGTGCTGCTTCACCTTTGCAAGGCAACTGTGTCCACTCGTTACACACTACAATAGAACACACACACACACACACACATACAACACAAGCACACACATACAAAGCACTTTTAATACCTACAGACACACCTGAAGACAAGGAGAATGAACACAAACCAATGAGGCCTGTGTGGCCTGTCCAAGGCCACACAAAGCACATATTTAAAAGTAAAATTGTAACCTGGCACACCGGATGGCCTTTGAAATTGGAAAAGGGCTGGCAATACTTATCCATTCCATGAGTTCCACGTACTTCCACACTGTAATCCTGTAACTGTACGTCGTGTACCTGTGATTACTAGCGGCTAACAAGTGAGACGGCGCCCACCTGCATTGTAGCTCCAGAAGTCCCGCAGGCACTGGGTGCTCCGGCCCCCTCAATCTACCAGTGAACCATTAGGTGTGATAGGAGTCTCTGGACTGATCAACTGTAGTGATAGGCACGTCGTGTACCAGTACAATCGACCTGATAGAGGAGCTTTCATACGTCACAGCTGGTTCACAACGCGAAGTCGCAGACTGACCGCCTTTCACCACAAACGGAACGCCGGGCCTCATCACCTGGCATTGTAGCTGCGCCCTCAGACTCCCCGCCAGCAAATCGACAGCAGACAACACCTTGGCGGGATGCTCACTGGGTGCTCCGGCCCCCCAGGACGTACACGTGGGCCTGGTGGCTGCAGCAGGCGTGCTTGGAGCGGTCACATGGTGACGCGGCGGCGGCCTGGGGAGACCGTGACCTCCAGCATGCACTGGGGCGGTTTGCAGCCGAGTGTGAAGCGGTCGGGATGAGAGTCAGCACCTCCAAGTCTGAGGCCATGGTTCTCTGCCGGAAAACGGTGGAGTGTTCCCTCCGGGTTGGGAGTGAGTTGCTGCCCCAAGCGAAGGAGTTCAAGTATCTCGGGGTCTTGTTCACGAGTGAGGGCAAAATGGAGCGGGAGATGGACAGACGGATTGGTGCAGCGTCTGCAGTGATGCGGGCGCTGTACCGGTCCGTTGTGGTGAAGAAGGAGCTGAGCCGGAAGGCGAAGCTTTCGATTTACTGGTCCATCTACGTTCCAACCCTCACCTATGGTCACGAGCTTTGGGTAGCGACCGAAAGAATGAGATTGCGGATACAAGCGGCCGAAATGAGTTTCCTCCTGCAGGGTGGCTGGGCTCAGCCTTAGAGATAGGGTGAGGAGCTCAGACATCCGGAGGGAGCTCGGAGTAGAGCTGCTGCTCCTCCGCATCGAAAGGAGTCATAGGTGGTGGTTCGGGCATCTGATTAGGATGCCCCCCGGGCGCCCTCCCTTTGGAGGTTTTCCGGGCACGTCCACCTGGGAGGAGACCCCGGGGCAGACCCAGAACCCGCTGGAGAGATTATATATCTCATCTGGCCTGGGAACGCCTCGGGATCCCCCAGGAGGAACTAGAGAGTGTGGCTGGGGAGAAGGAAGCCTGGGGGGGCCCTGCTTAGCCGGCTGCCACCGCGACCCGACCCCGGATAAGCGGACGATAATGGATGGATGGATGGATGGATATAAGTGTTAATATTAATGTGTGATATAAGTGTTAATATTAATGGTGATATAAGTGTTAATATTAATGGTGATATAAGTGTTAATATTAATGTGATATAAGTGTTAATATTAATGTGATATAAGTGTTAATATTAATGGTGATATAAGTGTTAATATTAATGGTGATATAAGTGTTAATATTAATGGTGATATAAGTGTTAATATTAATGGTGATATAAGTGTTAATATTAATGTGGATATAAGTGTTAATATTAATGTGATATAAGTGTTAATATTAATGGTGATATAAGTGTTAATATTAATGGTGATATAAGTGTTAATATTAATGGTGATATAAGTGTTAATATTAATGTGATATAAGTGTTAATATTAATGGTGATATAAGTGTTAATATTAATGTGATATAAGTGTTAATATTAATGGTGATATAAGTGTTAATATTAATGGTGATATAAGTGTTAATATTAATGGTGTGTCTACAGCTTGATCATAATGGTGGACATGAAGCTCTCAGGACTCCTGCTGCTGCTGTGTTGTCACGGAGCCTCCTCAGGTAAAAGTCGTCACTAGTTGGACACATTTCATCCTAAAGCTTTGTTCCGTGTCTCTGTTTTATATGTGAACTGTTCTATTAGATCCGAGGCTACTAGATCATGTCTGGTGTTCATGTGTCCAGGCTCTCAACACAACACACATTTAATCATCATCTCCTCAACACATCATCACATTACCTTTTAAATGGGATTTACAAACCAGTGGACTTTATTGTCATCACTTTCCATGTGAGCATGAATGGTTTCCATGAAGCAGCTTGTGTTTTAGCGGTGGACAGCCAGTGTTGTAGGCTACAGTAAGATGTTAACATAAGATAAGTGAAGAAGATCAAACTAAAGCTTTACCTGGACGGCCAGGGGGCGGAGCCATAGCACAGGGGGAGGGGCCGTATGGCAGGGGCGGAGCCATAGCAGGCGGAGGGCCGTATGGCAAGGGGGAGGGGCCATAGCACAGGGGGAGGGGCCGTAATGGCAGGGGGCGGAGCCATATGACAGGGGGAAGGGGCCGTATGGCCAGGGGGAGGGGCCCATAGCACAGGCGGGATGGGCCGTATCTGCCTGGTCCTGCTTCCAGTGATGGTACAGTAACCTGTCTGTCTGTCTGTCTGTCTCCAGTGGATGTACAGTAACCTGTCTGTCTGTTCTGCCAGTGGGTGTACAGTAACCTGTCCTGTCTGGTCTCCAGTGATGTAACCAGTAACCTGTCCTTCTGTCTGTCCCACAGTGATGTACAGTACCTGTCTGTCTGTCTGTCATCCAGTGATGTACAGTGACCTGTTCTGTCTGTCCCTGTCTTCCAGTGGTGTACAAACCTAGTCTGTCTGTCTGTCTACAGTGATGTACAGTGACCTGTCTGTCTGTCTGTCTCCAGTGATGTAAAGTAACCTGTCTGTCTGTCTACAGTGGTGTACAGTAACCTGTCTGTCTGTCTGTCTGTCTACAGTGATGTACAGTAACCTGTCTGTCTGTCTACAGTGCTGTACAGTAACCTGTCTGTCTGTCTGTCTCCAGTGGTGTACAGTAACATGTCTGTCTGTCTGTCTCCAGTGATGTACAGTAACCTGTCTGTCTGTCTGTCTACAGTGGTGTACAGTAACCTGTCTATCTGTCTGTCTACAGTGATGTACAGTAACCTGTCTGTCTGTCTGTCTTCAGTGATGTACAGTAACCTGTCTGTCTGTCTGTCTGTCTGTCTTTCTACAGTGGTGTACAGTAACCTGTCTGTCTGTCTACAGTGATGTACAGTAACCTGTCTGTCTGTCTGTCTACAGCGATGTACAGTAACCTGTCTGTCTGTCTGTCTCCAGTGATGTACAGTAACCTGTCTGTCTGTCTGTCTGTCTACAGTGATGTACAGTAACCTGTCTGTCTGTCTGTCTGTTTGTCTACAGTGATGTACAGTGACCTGTCTGTCTGTCTGTCTCCAGTGATGTAAAGTAACCTGTCTGTCTGTCTACAGTGGTGTACAGTAACCTGTCTGTCTGTCTGTCTGTCTGTCTACAGTGATGTACAGTAACCTGTCTGTCTGTCTACAGTGCTGTACAGTAACCTGTCTGTCTGTCTGTCTACAGTGATGTACAGTAACCTGTCTGTCTGTCTACAGTGCTGTACAGTAACCTGTCTGTCTGTCTGTCTACAGTGATGTACAGTAACCTGTCTGTCTGTCTGTCTGTCTGTCTGTCTGTCTGTCTGTCTGTCTTTCTCCAGTGATGTACAGTAACCTGTCTGTCTGTCTGTCTGTCTACAGTGGTGTAAAGTAACCTGTCTGTCTGTCTGTCTACAGTGATGTACAGTAACCTGTCTGTCTGTCTGTCTGTCTACAGTGATGTACAGTAACCTGTCTGTCTGTCTGTCTCCAGTGGTGTACAGTAACATGTCTGTCTGTCTGTCTCCAGTGATGTACAGTAACCTGTCTGTCTCTCTGTCTACAATGATCTACAGTAACCTGTCTGTCTGTCTGTCTCCAGTGGTGTACAGTAACCTGTCTGTCTGTCTGTCTGTCTTCAGTGATGTACAGTAACCTGTCTGTCTGTCTGTCTGTCTGTCTTCAGTGATGTACAGTAACCTGTCTGTCTGTCTGTCTCCAGTGGTGTACAGTAACATGTCTGTCTGTCTCCAGTGATGTACAGTAACCTGTCTGTCTGTCTGTCTGTCTTTCTACAGTGGTGTACAGTAACCTGTCTGTCTGTCTACAGTGATGTACAGTAACCTGTCTGTCTGTCTGTCTACAGCGATGTACAGTAACCTGTCTGTCTGTCTGTCTGTCTCCAGTGATGTACAGTAACCTGTCTGTCTGTCTGTCTGTCTGTCTACAGTGATGTACAGTAACCTGTCTGTCTGTCTGTCTGTTTGTCTACAGTGATGTACAGTGACCTGTCTGTCTGTCTGTCTCCAGTGATGTAAAGTAACCTGTCTGTCTGTCTACAGTGATGTACAGTAACCTGTCTGTCTGTCTACAGTGCTGTACAGTAACCTGTCTGTCTGTCTGTCTACAGTGATGTACAGTAACCTGTCTGTCTGTCTGTCTGTCTGTCTGTCTGTCTGTCTGTCTTTCTCCAGTGATGTACAGTAACCTGTCTGTCTGTCTGTCTGTCTTCAGTGATGTACAGTAACCTGTCTGTCTGTCTGTCTGTCTTCAGTGATGTACAGTAACCTGTCTGTCTGTCTGTCTGTCTTCAGTGATGTACAGTAACCTGTCTGTCTGTCTGTCTCCAGTGGTGTACAGTAACATGTCTGTCTGTCTGTCTCCAGTGATGTACAGTAACCTGTCTGTCTGTCTACAGTGGTGTACAGTAACCTGTCTGTCTGTCTGTCTGTCTACAGTGATGTACAGTAACCTGTCTGTCTGTCTACAGTGCTGTACAGTAACCTGTCTGTCTGTCTGTCTACAGTGATGTACAGTAACCTGTCTGTCTGTCTGTCTGTCTGTCTGTCTGTCTGTCTGTCTGTCTTTCTCCAGTGATGTACAGTAACCTGTCTGTCTGTCTGTCTGTCTGTCTGTCTACAGTGGTGTAAAGTAACCTGTCTGTCTGTCTGTCTACAGTGATGTACAGTAACCTGTCTGTCTGTCTGTCTGTCTTCAGTGATGTACAGTAACCTGTCTGTCTGTCTGTCTGTCTTCAGTGATGTACAGTAACCTGTCTGTCTGTCTGTCTCCAGTGGTGTACAGTAACATGTCTGTCTGTCTGTCTCCAGTGATGTACAGTAACCTGTCTGTCTGTCTGTCTGTCTTTCTACAGTGGTGTACAGTAACCTGTCTGTCTGTCTACAGTGATGTACAGTAACCTGTCTGTCTGTCTGTCTACAGCGATGTACAGTAACCTGTCTGTCTGTCTGTCTCCAGTGATGTACAGTAACCTGTCTGTCTGTCTGTCTGTCTGTCTGTCTACAGTGATGTACAGTAACCTGTCTGTCTGTCTGTCTGTTTGTCTACAGTGATGTACAGTGACCTGTCTGTCTGTCTGTCTACAGTGATGTACAGTAACCTGTCTGTCTGTCTACAGTGCTGTACAGTAACCTGTCTGTCTGTCTGTCTACAGTGATGTACAGTAACCTGTCTGTCTGTCTGTCTGTCTGTCTGTCTGTCTGTCTGTCTGTCTTTCTCCAGTGATGTACAGTAACCTGTCTGTCTGTCTGTCTGTCTGTCTGTCTGTCTACAGTGGTGTAAAGTAACCTGTCTGTCTGTCTGTCTACAGTGATGTACAGTAACCTGTCTGTCTGTCTGTCTGTCTACAGTGATGTACAGTAACCTGTCTGTCTGTCTGTCTCCAGTGGTGTACAGTAACATGTCTGTCTGTCTGTCTCCAGTGATGTACAGTAACCTGTCTGTCTGTCTGTCTACAGTGGTGTACAGTAACCTGTCTATCTGTCTGTCTACAGTGATGTACAGTAACCTGTCTGTCTGTCTCTCTGTCTACAGTGATGTACAGTAACCTGTCTGTCTGTCTGTCTGTCTGTCTTCAGTGATGTACAGTAACCTGTCTGTCTGTCTGTCTGTCTTCAGTGATGTACAGTAACCTGTCTGTCTGTCTGTCTGTCTTCAGTGATGTACAGTAACCTGTCTGTCTGTCTGTCTCCAGTGGTGTACAGTAACATGTCTGTCTGTCTGTCTCCAGTGATGTACAGTAACCTGTCTGTCTGTCTGTCTACAGTGGTGTACAGTAACCTGTCTATCTGTCTGTCTACAGTGATGTACAGTAACCTGTCTGTCTGTCTGTCTTCAGTGATGTACATTAACCTGTCTGTCTGTCTGTCTGTCTCCAGTGATGTACAGTAACCTGTCTGTCTGTCTGTCTTCAGTGATGTACAGTAACCTGTATGTCTGTCTGTCTGTCTTCAGTGATGTACAGTAACCTGTCTGTCTGTCTGTCTACAGTGATGTACAGTAACCTGTCTGTCTGTCTGTCTTCAGTGATGTACAGTAACCTGTCTGTCTGTCTGTCTACAGTGATGTACAGTAACCTGTCTGTCTGTCTGTCTTCAGTGATGTACATTAACCTGTCTGTCTGTCTGTCTGTCTTCAGTGATGTACAGTAACCTGTCTGTCTGTCTGTTCTCCAGTGATGTACAGTAACCTGTCTGTCTGTCTGTCTTCAGTGATGTACAGTAACCTGTCTGTCTGTCTGTCTGTCTTCAGTGATGTACAGTAACCTGTCTGTCTGTCTGTCTTCAGTGGTGTACAGTAACCTGTCTGTCTGTCTGTCTGTCTTCAGTGATGTACAGTAACCTGTCTGTCTGTCTGTCTTCAGTGATGTACAGTAACCTGTCTGTCTGTCTGTCACTTCAGTGGTAGTACAGTAACCTGTCTGTAATGTCTGTCTGTCTTCAAGTGATGACCAGTAACCCTGTCTGTCTGTCTGTCTGACTCCAGTGATTCACTCTCTGCAGTATTTAGACACGGGGTCGTCTGGACTCTCAACCTTCCCAGAGTATGTTGTTGTTTTGGATGCTGGATGGACTTGAGATTGTTTACTATGACAGCAACAACCAGACAACAGAACTCAAGCAGGTGTGGATGGATCAGGTGACCAGAGATGACCCAGACTTCCTGAAGGAGCAGACTGAAGCATATAAGAATAACCAGCAGATCTTCAAACACAACATTGAGATTCTGAAGCGGCGCTTTAACCAGACAGGAGGTACGTTTATATCTAATGTCTTACCTCTCACATCATGTACATATCCAGCATGTTAATACACTCAGTGTAACAGTACTCAGTGTAACAGTACTCAGTGTAGCAGTACTCAGTGTAAACAGTACTCAGTGGAACAGTACTCCAGTGTAACAGTATCAGTTGTAGAATGTACTCAGTGTAGACAGTACTCAGTGTATGAGTACTCTTGAGTAACATAAACTCAGTGTAACAGTACAAATACTAGTGTAGGAGTACTCAGTGTAACGCTTAGAGTCAACTCAGTGTAAAGTACTCAGTGTAGTACTCAGTGTAACAGTACTCAGTGTAGTAGTACTCAGTGTAGAATACTAGTGTAAAGAACTCAGTGTACTCAGTGTAACAGTAATCAGTGTCAGACACTGACCTCAGTGTAACAGTATCAGTGTAGGTACTCAGTGTAGAAGTACTCAGTAAACAGTACTCAGTGTAAAATCTGATATGTACTCGTTATGTAAAGTACTCAGTAGGTACTCAGTGGATACTCGTGTAACAGTGTAACACGTACTGCAGTGTAGAATAACTTGCGTGGTAACAGTGACTCAGTGTAGTATGTACCAGTGTAAGTACTCAGTGTAACAGTACTATCAGTGTAGAAGTACTCAGTGTAACAGTACTCAGTGTAACAGTACTCAGTGTAAAGTAGACATACAGTGTAGCAGTGAACGTCACAATCCTCAGTTCTTGTTGGGGGCGTTCAGCCAGCGCCACGGCGAGAGCGGTAGAAATCGCTTTTAGACACCTAACACGAGCAGTGAGCAAGCGTCCGCGGTGGAACGGTTTACGCTCAAAAATTGCGGAGCTTCTTTTGTAACGGGAATAGCCGGTGGTACTTAGGTGTGGCTCGCCCGCGTTCGCGTTCGCGCTCTAGTCCGTTTGGAGACGGCTCCGCCAGCGGAGAGGTAACGGAAGTGTCACACTACGGGGGGGGAACTGGCAGGAGGTGTGACTAAGCGGAAACATAAGAGGAGCAGACCCATAGTTAGTGTTATGAGTGACAAAGTGTTTATCCTATGACAACAACACCTCTGTCAAACTGGGTCTATTAACTCACCTGTTCAACGGTTCACCTCAGTCTCCATTAGAAAATACATTGTAATTCATGCCAATGTGACAACTGACGAGCTGCAAACCCAGCTCTTCAATATGAATTTGAATGAGGGACACTTACAGTACTGACTGCCGGCAGTTCCTAGTCCTACCCAGAAAGGCACATTGTAACTGTGTTACTCTTTGTACACATTACACATTTTTATGTAAACATGAAAAGATTAGTATTACGTATATGCCTAGGCCCACCTCAAGTTTATCCCAACAAAATACGCAAAAGGTTTATTGTCGGCTGGAACCTACGAAGGCAAAAGGAAAGTGTTGACAGTGATCAGAGAGGCTGATTGTGAGCATTTTTCTGGATGTACTGTACACGTCACCATGACCACCATGACCTCCACTTATCAAGTGGCCCGTAAATCAACACTTGTGGCCCTTGGACCAAACCAGTGTATCTTGTTAAAACCCTTGGTTCGCCTTTGGGCAAACATACTTTGTTGTTTGACATTTTATGGGAAAATGCATGTCGAAATAAAGTGTGACAGTTAGTGACAAAGACCGGCCCATGGAAAACCACCCACTCAAGTCTTCGGCCCATGGTGACCGCATCACTGGACCCTCTACAGTTCGCCTACCAGCCGAAGATGGGTGTTGATGACGCCATCATCCTCCTGCTCGACACGGCCTACACCCATCTGGACAGACCCGATAGCACTGTGAGAATATGCTTCTTTGACTTCTCCAGTGCATACGACACCATCCGGCCTGACCTGCTGGGAAGTAAGCTGACGAAGATGGGGGTGGACCTCTCCCTGGTCTCCTGGATTACGGACTACCTGACAGCCCGACCACAGTTTGTCCGACTAAAGGACTGTGTGTCGGACAAGGTGGTCAGCAGCACAGGGGCCCCCCAGGGAACTGTGCTTTCACCCTTCCTGTTCACAGCATACACCTCTGACTTCCGATGCCACTCGGAGACCTGTCACCTGCAGAAGTATTCGGACGATTCTGCATGTGTTGGCCAGATCACTGGGGGTAGGGATGAGGAGTATAGGGGCTGGGTGAGCAAATTTGTTGAGTGGTGTGGGCTGAACGAAATGCAGCTCAACATCACCAAGACAAAGGAGATTGTGATAGACTTCAGCAGGAAGAAGACTATCCCCCCCACACCCATTTCCATAAAGGGCGTGCCCGTGGACATTGTTAAGGACTACAAATACCTGGGTGTTCACCTGGACAATGGACTAAACTGGGCCAAGAACACTGAGGCTGTGTACAAGAAGGGCCAGAGTAGACTCTACTTCCTGAGGAGGCTCAGGTCCTTCAACGTATGCAACACCATGCTAAAGATGTTCTACCAGTCAGTCGTAGCCAGTGTGATATTCTATGGGGTTGCATGCTGGGGCAGCAGGTTGAGGTCAGCTGACGCCAACAGGATCAGTAGGATAGTCAGGAAGGCGGGCTCGGTCCTGGGGGTCCAACTGGACTCCCTGGCGGTGGTGGCCGGAGAGGAGAATGTTGCCGCAAAGATGCATTAGCATCAATGGCAACAACCTCCACCCGCTCCACCAAATGCTGACCTCATATAAAAGCACATTCAGTAATAGACTCATCCAACCCAAATGTACAACAGAACGCCACAGAACTCCATTTATCCCGGTTGCCATCAGGCTGTACAATGCATCCACCTCAGGCGTGAGAGGAACAAGGGAGACACAGCGAACTGAAGGTCAACACACGATACCCATGCTAATGGTACACAACGCTAAGGTCAATTACAGCCACATCACTCCAGCAATCCTGCACTTATCACTCTATCACTTATCACTTTTTTCACTTATCACTTATCACTTTACCACTGGTCACCTTATAAGTATCCACCAAACACCTGCTGACACGTAGTCCACAGTGTAGACCTTCTCTACCTCACTGTAGTATTGGGTAATATTTACCATGCAGACAGCCTACATTACTGTAGTTATTGGTAATATTTACCATGCAGACAGCCTACAATACTGCCAAACGCTTGTTGATACATGTTTGTTTGTTTTTGTTTTCAATGCAGTCCCTCCTTAGACTGTATATTGTGTGGTGTATATTTTCTCCCCTGTGTTCTTCTGACTTGTATGCTGCACGATAAGTTCCCTCGGGATAATTAAAGTCTTCTTGAATCTTGAATCTTGAATCTTGAATCTTAATCAAGACAAACATTCAATTGACTAATTATTGTCACTCATAAAAAATGTTTAAAAAACAACAACAACAACAACAACACAAAAAACTGTACAGTAAAGTAAATAGTGTGCGGTAAATAAAGTCAGTAAAGTGAGTGCACAATAGCTGTAGTTTCCTTGCACTGTGGAGTGGTCCTACTTAACGTCGGGATGCGCCACATGAGCGTTACTGGCGACACAAAGAGGGCGGGACGTTCACATCCCCGTGGGGTTCAGCAGCGCGCCGAGAGCGGAGAACTCACACACGGCAGGGCAGCGTCCGCGGTGGACGCAAATTGGCGGCTCTTGACGGGAGCCGGGTCTTGTGGCCCCCGTTCCGTTCCGTTTGCGTTCTGAGCCGCCAGCGAGAGAAACGAAGTGTCACGGGGGGGGGGGGGGTGTGAACCGGAACAGCGCCACAAGTCAGGATCCTCTCCGGCGAGGAGGGACAACGTCCGTGTCTCTCTGGCGCGCGGGGATGGTGGCGGGCGTCAGAGAGGGGCGGGGGGTGTTCCGTTATTTCACAGTCAGCGGGACTTCTTGCGAAATTGTTTGCGACTGAAATACAAAACCGTAAAGAAGTCACTCACCGGGCGGTCGAGGCGTTTTATCGAGGGTTGTTCCTCCTCCTCCTCCTCCTTCGGCGGCGACGTGTGAAGAAAAGCGGCTGCATGCTGAGGAAACTTTGTTGAAGGTACGACAGCAGCTCTTCAGAGATACACTACTACTACTACTACTAATAATAATAATTATAATAATAATAATTACGCTCATCATACAGAGCCACTACCCAACACCCAAGAGCATGGTTGTTATCCAGAGGAATCCACGTCAGGAGAACTGTGAAACATGAGACAACTAAGTTACCCGACCGCCCGCTGGTCGCTCGTCGTCGTCGTCGTCGTCGCTCTTCGGAGGCTCCCGGGGGTGGGGGGATGGGGAGGAGCCAGAAGGAGGGAGGGCTTGACTCATCACCCGTCAGTCTTCTTCCACGACGCACGCACACACACACACACGTGGTCTGTTCATTGAGCTACTTTTTGTAGTAGTGTTGTAATGTTTATTTCCCCCCTTTTAATTCTTTCTTTCTTTCTTTCAGCCATCCATCCATCCAACCATCCGTCCTCTTTATTTTACATTTACATTTACATTTACATTTAGGGCATTTGGCAGACGCTTTTATCCAAAGCGACTTACAAAGAGTACATTTGTTGAAGGAGAGGCAGCAATATATCACTGTGGTACCTGAAGATAAGAATAGAGCTGTTTTCCAGCATTCCTATTTACGAGACGAATAGAACGAGTTTCATAATTGCCAAGTTGCCTGCATAAGTAGCTGGGCAGGCGTGCGATTCTAAGCATGATACAACATCTGAGAACGAACAACAATGCTAAGTGTCATTAATAAGTGTTAAGACATATAAACACGCAGGTTAGTGCTAGGGGGGGGTTATGTAGAGTCCAGGTGAACTCTGTACTGTCCTATCTAACCCCAACCTGCTCCTTAATGACCTGTCTCTGTCCTGTCTAACCCCAACCTGCTCCTTAATGACCCGTCTCTGTCCTGTCTAACCCCAATCTGCTCCTTAATGACCCGTCTCTGTACTGTCCAACCCCTACCTGCTCCTTAATGACCCGTCTCTGTACTGTCCTGTCTAACCCCAAACTGCTCCTTAATGACCCGTCTCTGTCCTGTCCAACCCCTACCTGCTCCTTAATGACCCGTCTCTGTACTGTCCTGTCTCACCCCTATCTGCTCCTTAATGACCTGTCTAACCCCTACCTCCTCCTTAATGACCTGTCTAACCCCAACCTGCTCCTTAATGACCCGTCTCTGTACTGTCTAACCCCTACCTGCTCCTTAATGACCCGTCTCTGTACTGTCCAACCCCTACCTGCTCCTTAATGACCCGTCTCTGTACTGTCCTGTCTAACCCCAACCTGCTCCTTAATGACCTGTCTGTCCTGTCTAACCCCTATCTGCTCCTTAATGACCTGTCTCTGTACTGTCTAACCCCTACCTGCTCCTTAATGACCTGTCTCTGTACTGTCTAACCCCTCCCTGCTCCTTAATGACCTGTCTCTGTACTGTCTAACCCCTCCCTGCTCCTTAATGACCTGTCTCTGTACTGTCTAACCCCTACCTGCTCCTTAATGACCTGTCTCTGCACTGTCTAACCCTATCTGCTCCTTAATGACCTGTCTAACCCCTACCTCCTCCTTAATGACCTGTCTAACCCCTACCTCCTCCTTAATGACCTGTCTCTGTACTGTCTAGCCCCTACCTGTGCCTCAATAATGACCTGTCTCTGTACTGTCTAACCCCTACCTGCACCTTAATGACCTGTCTCTATATTACATTTACATTTAGGGCATTAGGCAGACACTCTTGTCCAAAGCGACTTACAAGAAGTACATTCGCCTGAGCTGTAACAATGACTTGGCTGTATTTCCACCTCCAGCAAAATGCTTAAACTTCTCTGCCATTAATATCTACACTATGTATGGATTTATACGCGTCTACCCGAAAAACGGGTTACAATCCAAGGTGAACACAGAGCTATGATATACGTTAACGGCTCTCTAACCACACTGGTTGAAGCAACGATCTGGCGATGAGTGGGTGGGAAGCCGGGTTCTTATGCTGTGGTTGATTGCCAAACGATGACAGGTGTGGGCGCTGAAGCCACGCCCACCAACACGCAGGGGCGGCACCGGAGTCTGAAACACCAGGCGTGTGTGGGTCATGTATGTGTGGAGTCTTCTCCTCCCCGGAGCGCAACACGTCATCACAATCGGGTCGGGATTCCAGCCCGAACATGCCGGAAACATCCGAGCGAGCGAGACGTGCCCTGCAGAGACAAACGCTGCCTCACCAGGTGCAATCAACCTCACCTGCAGTGCATCTAATCAAGACCCAGCAGCTACTTCAGCTCTTCCAGACACGCCATTCAGAGCTTGAACGTACTGAACCCTCGTGATCCTCCCTCCGTGATCCCCTCGTCGCTCCAGCGTCTCCCTCGCTCCTCGTCCCCAGTGTCTTCCTCGTCTCTCCCCGGATTCCCCTCTCCTCTGCTCATCTCCACGCTCCTCTCCCTGGATTCCCTCTCCCTCGGACGGACCCCCTCATAACCCCTGGACATTGGACTGCCCTGACTCTCCCTTAAGCCTAACGTTGAGTACCTCACACGCACACGTACACCCATTGGATTCGCCATCTACTTTTTGCACTACACGTAGTATAAATGCACATGCCACCATCAGTGCAGAGCGAGCTCGCTCGGGACCAGTTTCTCCAGGCCCTTTCCCCTGCAGACCTACGCACACACACCCAGCTGGCCCACCCACAGACTTTACAAAAGGCCATGGAGATGGCTATCGAGAGGGAGTTGGTGTGGGCAGGAGCCGCGGGCAGCCATCTCGCTCCTCAGCCCACGGTGAGATCTAGTAAGTAAGTAAAGTAAATTTTATTTCTAGAGCACATTTAAAAACAACGCAAGTTGGCCAAAGTGCTGTACAATCAGAGCAGGCATGTAAAATCACAATAAATAGGCTACACAATAACGGCACTAAAAACAGACAGATACACGAATCAACAAATCAAACAAACAACAGACATAAATCAGGTCAGACCACATCAGGAAACGCTAAAGAATAAAAGTGTGTTTTCAGTTTGGACTTAAAGGAGTCAATGGAGGGGGCGGATCTAATAGAAAGGGGGATGCTATTCCACAGTCTAGGGGCTGCAACAGCAAAGGCTCGGTCACCCCTAAGCTTAAGGTTTGATCTTGGGACAACCAAGAGCCCTAAGTTGGCTGACCTGAGGGACCTGGAGTTGGAGTAGGGGGTTAAAAGATCTGATATATAAGATGGGCCCTGCCCATTCAAGGCTTTAAAAACAAACAGGAGGACCTTAAAGTCTATTCTAAACTGCACTGGAAGCCAATGGAGAGAGGCCAGAATAGGTGTGATATGGTCTCTCTTCCGGATACCTGTCAGGAGCCTGGCAGCAGCGTTCTGGACCAGTTGCAAGCGGGAAAGGGACGACTGACTAATCCCTGTATAGAGGGAATTACAATAGTCTAGACGTGATGTGATGAAAGCATGATGGATGACCTTCTCAAGATCTTTAGGTGAGAGGAAGGATTTGATTTTAGCAATAGTACGAAGCTGGAAAAAGCTACCTTGCCCCTGATGAACTCCGCGTTCGATCCTCTCACTAACGCCACTGTGTTTTCTAAACTAGACCTTAGGAACGCGTATCATTTGGTTAGGATTAGGGAGGGAGACGAGTGGAAGATGGCGTTCAACACGCCCTTGGGTCATTTTGAATACTTAGTCATGCCTTTCGGGCTCACCAACGCCCCAGCCGTTTTTCAGGCCCTCGTGAATGACGTACTGCGGGATTTTCTTCATCGGTCCGTTTGTGTGTATTTGGATGATATACTCATTTTTTCCCGCAACATGGAGGAGCACGTTCAACATGTCCACCAGGTGTTGCAACGTCTGTTAGAGAACAGACTGTTTGTTAAGAGAGAGAAGTGAGTTCCATGTTCCAGGTGGCGTTTTTGGGGTATATTATTGAGAGCGGGCAGATGAGGGCGGATCCAGGCAGTGGTGGAGTGGCCGACACCCACGTCCCTGAAACAATTGCAGCGCTTTCTGGGCTTCGCCAATTTCTATAGACGCTTTATTCGGGACTATAGCCGCCCCCCTGACTGGACTTACCTCTCCTGCCGTGCCTTTTTCCTGGACCCCCGAGGCACAGCAGGCGTTCGTCAAACTGAAGGAGCGCTTCACGTCCGCACCAATCTTGGTTAATCCTGACTCGTCGCGCCAGTTTGTCGTGGAGGTGGATGCCTCAGACACGGGGGTAGGGGCAGTGCTCTCGCAACGTTCCGGATCGGACCAGAAGCTCCACCCCTGCGCCTTCCTGTCCCGTCGGCTCTCGCCTGCAGAACGGAATTACGATGTGGGAAATCGGGAATTGCTGGCGGTGAAGCTGGCCCTGGAGGAGTGGAGGCACTGGCTGGAGGGCGCTGAACATCCGTTTGGACCACAAGATTAAACCCGTGTCTGTCAGTCCCTTGTGTCCTCCAGCCACTCCTCCTCCACCTCCCCGGATCATCGACGACCACCCAGCCTACACCGACCGGCGGCTGCTGGATGTGCGCCGCCGAGGTCGGGGATATCAGTATCTGGTGGACTGGGAGGGAGGTGGTCCGGAGGAACGCTCCTGGATCTCCCGGCGTCTCATTTTGGATCCCTCTCATCCGGGATTTTCATCGGGCCCATCCTGACGAGCCGGGGGGTCGCCTGGAGGCTCTCGTTGAGTGGGGGGTACTGTCACGGTTGCGACCGTGTCACCGGGGTTCCCCTGCGTGTTGGTGGCGTGGC